>JAXQGJ010000185.1:0-26126 GCA_037039655.1 Pseudozyma sp. M118-08B | reverse complement strand
TGAGTTCAAGATCGAAGGTCACGCCTCTCATGTTGCTGGTGATGGTATGGCTGTCTGGCTCACTCAAGACCGTGCCAAGCCTGGCCCTGTCTTCGGATCGATCAACTACTTTACGGGTCTCGGCATCTTCTTTGACACTTATCCCAACTCGCGGCACCCTTACTCGTTCCCTCGCATTTCCATCATGAACGGTAACGGTGTTGAAGCCTACCAGAACGACAACGACGGCGCTCGTCAAGAAGTCGCTGGCTGCTCGATCGACTTCCGCAACGCTAAAATTGCGACAAAGGGTAAACTCATCCACGTCAAGGACGTCTACACCGAGTTGCAAGTTCACCACTCCGAATGGGACCACTGGGAAAGCTGCTTCAAGCTCGACAACTTGACTCTCCCAGTCAACCCCTACCTCGGCTTCTCTGCATTGACCGGCGATGTCAGCGACAACCACGATGTCGTTTCCGTAACAACATCGAATATTGTCTACCGCAACAGAACACCTCAGCAATTGAGGGAGGAGAAGATCAAGCACTTCCCAGAAAAGTTTGGTCAAAAGCAAAAGAAGAAAGGCTGGAGCTTCGGTGGTAACACCAAGGGTTACTCGAGCGATGTCTCCAGCTCAAAAGATAGGATTAGCGGAGGTGGTAGGGGTGGATTCGTTGGATTTGTACTGGGCGTGTTTGGATTCGTCTTTTGGTTGGTCAAATGGGGTCTGATCTTGGCAGCTATCGGAGCATTGGTCATGCTTGGTCTGCAGTACCAGAAGAGGCAGAACATGAAGCGCTTCTGAGCAAGCCTGAAGCACAGCATGGATGCGGCTGCCCTTGTGATTGCAGCCGTGTATCAAAAATGTAGATTCATTATCCTCTGCCAAATCAGTCACACTCAACCATTTCGCGAAGCAAGGATGCTCTCGTATCGCTCTTGAATTGCTTGAAACAAACGACCGGGTCACATGTCATGAGTACTGCGCCAACTGCTGCGTCAAGAGATTGCTCAGCGTTTCCAAGTCCACCGCCAGCGGTTTGTTCGTCAACTTCACTCCTCCTTTTCCCTTCTTTCCACCACCTCCGCTCCTCCTCGTTGGTCTCGAATCGGCAAATTGAACACTAAGCAAGCTGGGCTGAGCGAACGAAAGCGTGCAAACCAGCTCGTTGTCCGACCGGACCTTGGCGTAGCCTTTCAGCACATCGCTGTTCGAAGTTGATGCAGAGTGAGAAAAGATGGTGTGTAGGCCACTTCCTCCATCTCCTCCTGTTCTCGCGGCAATGCCTTTCGTTGGAAGCAAGGGTGTAGAGGGTATCGCGTCCACCATGCGGCCCAACACGTTTGTGAGCTGCTCTAGCTTCTGTACGCCCTTCACCTCCGCTCCTTCGCCAGGCGTAACTGGTACTAGCTGCACTTTGACCTTGCTACCACCTCTCTCCTCCGAACTTCGCTGCACACCCTCCAAAACAGACCCAAGCCGATGCACGAACGACCAGTAGTGCAGTCCCACAACTACAGGGCCTAGCGTATCCAACTTTGCCAAAGCAACACTGCTCGCTTTGCCGCCCGCAGCGATGCCCTTTCCTCCACTGTTCGAGGACGCAGCGTTGTTGTTCGAAGTCTGAGCATTCGACTTTTTGGGCACGGCAAGGGCGATGGCCTTAATCGCTGCCGCTCTTGCCGCTGCATCGCTTTGTCGTCCCTGTTCAGTGGCTCGTACGAAAGCTTGGTACTTGCGCAAAGGACCCATTCGCAAGAATGCCAGTACGAGCGCTGCGTGCGGAGCGTACCTCAATGCGCTTTCCCCATTTCCTTCCTTCCCGTCTTTTTCAGAAGCAGAGGGAGTGGTGGAGACGAGTTCAACAACCAGATCCAACCTCCTTGTGAGGACGATTCGAACCGAAGAAGACGTCAAGCGTACGCCAAAACTCGGGGGTAGCAATCGCGCTTGCGCTACAACGTCACCAAAGATGAGCTCGTCGCTAGCTTCTCTCGAAGCATCTTGCAGTTCCGTATCGATGATCTGGCCTACCGGCACCTCCCCCTTTATCGCCTCCTCCTTCTCTGCAGAAGCATCAGCATCGCTAGACCATTCGATCCTGCCGTTCTCCCCCTTACCTTCGCTGTTCCCACTCGAAAACGAAGCCGTCGCAGGCCAAAGCACGAACCGCACCCGCAACCTCCTATGCAGCCGATCCGGAAACACTAGCTTTGCCTTCACCTCCGCATCCGCCGGCAAACTCGCCGTATCCGCCCAATACGCTATACTGCGTCTTCTCAACTCCACGGGAGCCTCTGGCAGTCCGAACCCAATCCAAGCATCTCTCGCGCCTTCTTCCTTGATCTTACCGTCCGACGTCAGGATGGGCGTGCCGAAACCTTGGAGCCCGGCAGGCTTCTTCTCCTTCTTTTTGGCCTCTTTTTTCTCTTTAGTCTCTGACGGGCCTGCTTCTCCTCCTTCTTCCTCGTCATCGTGGGTCGTAACCCCAAACCGCTCGACATCGACAAGTGGGCGACCCGGCGTAACCCCCCACCCCCGCCCTCGCAACCCTATCAAACTCCTCCACCTCTCCCGGTTTCCCGCATGTCCACGCCGCAACTCCTCCGCTGCACTCCCCAACAACTCCGCAGCATTGCTGATCGCTTTCCTCTTCGTCTCTAACACCACCTTAAACTCCCTCAACTTGTTCTCCTTGAACGAAGCTGTTGCTTCCAACTCCCTCTTCGCCTGCCTCAAACCGTACCCTGCACTGCTGGGATCCGCATACTCGTCATCCTCCTCCTCCTCCCCCTCGCGTCCTTCTTCGTCATTGTCACCTGAAACGTCCCTCCTCACCGCAGTGGAAGCATTCAGCGATGTGCGCGAAAGCGAAATCGCCAAGGGATCCAAAATGAACTCCTCCTCCCTATTCGCCGGCGCATTCAAATGGCCAAAGATCCCCAATGGCGCTTTCTGCAACGTTGCAGCACCGCTAGGCGCAGAACCGGACCGATTCGACTGTCCACCTACGCTTGGCGCTGGGCTACCCATCCTCCCCGCCGCCGCTGTAGCGCTACTGTTGCTATTGTTGCCGGCAGAGGTGGAGGTGGAGCGATACTGCTTGATCAACATGCCCAACAATTGGTGTGCGTGGATCGAATTAAAGTGCGCTACATCCAAACTTCCTAGCACCTTGTTACGCAACTCGACGAATTCAGTTTCGCCAATCGTACCGCCCACGACCGCATCTGCCTTCCTCAGCAGTCCTTCGTCTTCTTCGTTTTCTTTAGCTTTGCTTTTGGCGGCGTCCTCATCAACGTCATCATCATCGTCTTGGCTGTCGTTTGCAGAGCCTTCCTCTCTAGAACGCTTCAAATCGGCCGTTCTAAACCGCGAGAAATCTCCACGTTCGCCCCACAACCGCCTGACATCTTCACTCAGCTGCACCGCTGCCGCTTTACGTTGGGTAAAAACATTCCTTCCATCCGCGGTGACATCTTGCAGCTTCCTCTCCCTTTCAAATGCCCCTATGATGCCGCTGCTACTGCTACTCGATCCGATGGGATGGTTGGCGGAAAGGTCGGTAAAAACATGTACTGGCTCAACAGCCAACTTCACCTCTCCTCCCGCCGAAAATCCTTCCGCCAAAGTCGACGGTCCGACTTGCAACGATGACGAGCCTTCCATGACGAGCTCCCTTTTTCGCTTCCTTTGCTCTGATTTGCTGCGATTCCGTCAATCGTCAATCGGTTCGGAACTTGAGGTTTGCGGGGTCGAATCTATAACTGCATGGTTTTCCCAACAGCTAAACGGACAGGGTTGGAGATCGTGTGTTTTAACCTGACCTTTCGCGATGCCGCTCTGCAGAGCACGGGAAGGAAAGAGTGGTTGTGCAATGTCGAAGATCGTGTGTGACAGCGGTGCGCTGTAGAGGCGAATCCAGGACAAACAAAGCGTCGCTAATGATGGAAAGGGTAAAAGAGTCAAAGTGGAGATACAGTATTGTCGAACCTGATCTTCTGAACAAACGCCAACCTGTCCGTGCGACCCTTTCTTTTTGTTTTAAAAGAAATAAAATAAAATCTATTATTTGCTCAACCGCTAACTCACACCATGTTCAACATTACGTTCATCACACACCTAAAGAAGGAAAAATAAAAAGTTACATTTCGTTAGACTCTCCTCAAGAAGAACGCATTATGCCCATTCACCAGCCATTCCACCCCCCACGACCCTCTCCTTATCCTCTTTCTCGGCTAAGTTCCTTTCGTACATCCGCCTTAACTCGTGCAATCCGAAACTCACCGTTGCGATCCCGGCTAAGAATACCAGATCGCCCAACGCCAGCCCTGTTGTTTGGAATACCCCTTGCAGTGGCGGCAGATACACCATTGCTAGTTGGGCCAGGAGGGAGATGCTTACCGTGAGGCCAAGCATGCGGTTGGCTGTGATAGGGGTGTACAGGCCACGATTCTGCACCGCCGAGACGAGATCTAGAAAGACGAAGCAGGTGAACGTCATCGTAGAGTCCCTCTGATCGGCCACTTTACCACTTCCCCCCTCCGCTGCAATATCCGTAGGCACCAGCTCATGAACGTAAACATACAGCGTTCCAACAACCACCATCGTCGCACTGAACCCGATCCTATACAGCAACCTCCTATTCAGCACCGGCGCATCTTTCTTCCTAGGCGGTTTAGCCATAACGCTTTTCCGATCAACAGGGTCGACACCGAGACTCTGACTAGGTGGTCCATCCATCAAGATGTTGATGAACAGGATCTGCATCGCGTTGAGCGGCAACTTGAGTCGAAACGCCGTGCTGAGCGTAATCAGCGTTAGGGCAGCAACAGCGGTCGAAAGCTGGAACGAGAGGAAGTTTTGAATGTTGTAAAAAATGCCTTTACCCTCTTCGACGGCAGAGAGGATTGTCGAGAAGTTGTCATCAACCAGGATGACGTCCGCCGCTTCTTTGGCTACATCGGTGCCACCGAGACCCATCGATATACCGATATCGGCCATTTTGAGCGCGGGCGCATCATTGACACCGTCCCCCGTCATAGCGACGACCGAACCGGCAGATTGGAATGCTGAGATGATCGACATCTTGTGCCTAGGCGTCGTGCGTGCGAATACAGAGATGGAGGGGATCCGTTCTTGAAGTTGCCTCTCGGTGAGTGCATCGATTTGTCTTCCCGTCAAAACGCTCTGCGTTACATGCGTTGCACTCGACGTTGCCGGAAGGATGCCCAACTGACGTGCCATAGCCACAGCAGTTACCTCGGAATCACCCGTAATCATCACCACCTGTACCCCGCCTCTCGCCAACAATGCAATGGCTTCCTTGACTCCAGGTCTTGGTGGATCTTGCATCGCTTGCAACCCCGAAAACGTCAACGATGTTCTCGATTCGAGATTGGAACCGCTTGCAAAACCTACCACTCTCAACCCCTCACGAGACATCTTTTCCGCCGCTTCCTTGACCACCTTCTTCCAAGCATCATCCATCTTGACTGGAGACCCATCTTTCCCTAACACCGAAGTGCATTTCTCCAACACCACCTCGAACGCTCCTTTAAGATAAGTGGTTTCCCCATTCGCTCCACCCGTCTTCACACCCGCTGTAGAAAGCGCTCCCGTAACAGCCATAAACTTGCTCTCGGAATCAAAAGCAACTTCGTGACTCTTCTTGAAGTACGGTCGTTGATCTTCCAATCCAAAGGTTCGCAAGATGTTGACCAACGCAACGTCGGTCGCTTGCCCCACATTGGTGCCTTGTTCGTTTCGATGAGAGTTGTTACACAAATTACCTGTGAGGAGAATACGAGAGAGCGCTTGCGTGTGTCGATGCGAAAGATGTTGTGTGACGTCCAAGATGCCATCTTCGGCAGTCCAGCACTTGACTACGGTCATTTCGTTCGTGGTGAGAGTTCCGGTCTTGTCGGAGCAGACGACGGAAACGGAACCCAAAGTTTCGACCGAGGGGAGCTTCTTGACGATGGCTCTGCGGTGCGACATCCTCAGCACACCAAGCGCGAGAGTCACGGTGACGACGATGGGAAGACCTTCCGGGATCGCAGCAACGGCGAGAGAAACGCCGATTGTGAACATCTCCAGCCACGGTCGACGCTGCCATACACCCATCAAGCAGATGACGGCGATCACAGCGAACGAGATCATGCTGAGCTTCTTGGCGAGTTCATCCATGCTAAGCTGCAAAGGTGTCCTCTTCTCCACCACTTCATCGACCATGCTGAAGATCATACCGAACTCCGTTGTGGCGCCTGTACCCACGACGATGCCTTTGCCATGACCCGATTTGACGAGCGTACCCATGAAAGCGATGTTCTCTCGCTCATTGATCGATGTCAACTCTCCCTCTCCATTACTGCTTCCTTCCATTGACCCGTTGCCGTTTGCCAGTCCGCTCCCGTTCGAAGCAGATGGCCGTGGCACAACCTCGGCATGCTTCCTCCTCGGCTTGATCTCTCCCGTCAAGGTGCTCTCATCCACTTCCAACGATACACATTCCGCCACCCTTACATCAGCCGGGATCCTATCTCCCGTACTGAACGTTACCACATCTCCTGGCACCAACTCGTTCGCTAACACACTCGACGTCACCCCATCCCTTACCAGGTGGCAGTAATGCGGCACGAGCTTATTTAACGCTTCCAATGACTTTTCCGACTTTTGCTCCTGGTAGAAAGCAACACTGATCACGATCACGATAGCGATCGTGATACTGACGGCATCGTCGATTTGCCCTATAAGCAGACTGACTGCAGCACTTGCTAGAAGCAAAAGGATGAGCGGTTCTTGGAATTGTGCCAAAAACTTGCGCCATGGATCATCACCTGCACGAACAGCAAATTCGTTATACCCTCCTGCTTCGCGCCTTGCTTCATGTACCAGCAACGGAGAAAGACCGTTGGAGAGGGAAGGGCAGTGCAGTGCTTCGAGCGTCTGTTGCACCGTGAGATGAGTATAATGTGCCGAAGCCGAACGAGGTTGTGAAGCGGAAGAAGGGGCGTTGGCGGTATTGTGGTGGAAGTCTATCGACGTAGCTTGGCGGTACGAAGAATCCGAGGCGTTGGGTTTGTGTTTCGCGCCATTGGGACGAGGTGGGGAGGCAAAGGGCGGATACGAGTTGAGGTCGGAACCAGCGAGAGAAGCACCCGCTGCATAGGGATCGTCCGAGTTGGTAGCCTTGCGAAGTGTTGTACTGAACGCAAACTGATCTGGCGGCGGCAACGTAGATCCCGATGGCGGTATTGGCCCTGAAGGCAGGTCGTACTCTGACGCAGATGTGGGTAAACTGCGGTATCGATTGGCGCCAGCCATGATGGTGGCAGAGCCCAAAAAGCTGGAAGCTGTTGCTCTCGTTGAGCTTAGCTAGTCGATGTTTTGCAGTATGCTACGCTTGATTACCTAGTCATGAGGATTGTCGTCCTAGCGTTCTGTCTTGGGTGGGACCGAGCGGAAGTCGGATCGATTATGAATGCAGTGTGGGAAGACGAATGCTAGGAAGTGTTGGATGTGTTGAACGAGAAGAACTCAGTGTCAATGAGACAGCAATACACAGCGCTCAAAGAAGTCCGTGCTCAGTGTGTGTGTGTGTGTGTGTGTGTGTGTCTCTCTCTCTCTCTGTGTTACACGCCGGCCAAGAGTGTCACATTTCGCATTATTTTGCATTTCTGTGGCACGCGCCCTTGGAAATGCTGCTAATTTCGTTTCCTGCGACCATGTGATTTCCTTTCATCATTCCGCCGCCCCTGCGCCCAGCCTTTGAATTTCACACCACCGAGCCTCGGTCATCTTCCCATTTTTCCGATTCTTTGGCTTGGCATTTTGTCCAGCCTTCACTTGCAGCACAAGAAAAAGAACAGTATCAGAAGTGGCACAGTTCTGAGTACAGCAAACGGAGAAAGATCAAGCTGGTCATCGCAGATCAACACATGGTCATCGAGGTTTGAACATTTTGCAAGATATCTAAAGTAAGATTGTTGAAGAGAGTCTGGAAATCGCTAAAAGTACAAGATTTTTGAGGCTGAGAAAAAGGAGGTGGAAACGAGAATATTGTGACGAGAAATGGTGGTCTTGAAAAGAGACCGTTAGGATAGGGCGATGCCGACATCAGTCTTATAAGCAATGTATGACGAGGTCGCATGAGACAAGCGATTCTCACGCCTTCCAGCACTTATGTAGAAAGCGCAGAGTAGCAGCTCGCCACCAGGCCGCAACTCCATGATGCTTGGATCAGCCGCCGTCGCCGTCACCGCTTTTCAAACCCATAGGTACCAATCCATAGGTATCTGAACAAGACTCGACCACTAGAGTCATTTTGGAAACTTTCCCTTTGCGTCATCCCTCAGCGCATGAGCAAGTACACATTGCTACCAATCGTAATGTTGCTCATATGCCTAAAGTTACCCGTCAATGCCATCATCAATCCACCAAAGCTTCCGTATACCGTCACTTCATCCGCCACCTTCTCATCGTATCTGTAGATCTTGCCATACATGACGTAGTCAAAATCATCCGCAATACCGCCGTTGCCAGGTTGATCGAGTCTCCATGCATCCCGTTCCGCCGCTGCGGCTGCTGCGTCTTGTGTCTCGGCGTCGATTCCAACGGCGGCATTGTTGGTAGCGGTCACGGTGTCTTTTTTGAGAGTGGAGGCGAGTTGGAATGTGAGTTGTTGACCTTCAGAGACGGGCCAGATGTCAACGGCGATATCGATTGAGAGCGTCATTTCGAGCGACGGTGAGGAAGCGATGATACGCGATACTGTTTCGAGGCGAAGCGCAAACAAGAGAGAAGCAGAAATCGAATGAGTCAGTAAGGACATGTCAAGCCGGTCTTCAAAGCAGCTGTAGCGTTGCTGCACTCACCTCGGTCGAACTTCTTTCCATCTGGGTCAATCTGGTTGACGACAAACTGCGTGTCGAACAAGTTAGTAGGGTCCATCGTGAGGTTATGTTACGCTGTCGCTTCAGCTTTGGTCGTGGAACGTCTTCGAATAGGATGCGTTTAGTCCGCAAGAGCGTGTGTGCTGTGTAAGATGATGTGCGGATACGAGGGTGACTAGACGAGGTAAGCAAAAGTGAAAAGGAAGAGGATGATGAAGGTTGATGATGGTACGAATCTGTTGATGAGAGCTTTCTTCTCGGATTTGCGCTTTTCTCGGAAGCCGCACAAATTCCAATCTTGCTTTTTCTGATCTGAATCGGGACAAAGCTTTCAAGTATCGGGCCTTGTCTGGCAAGTAGTTCGGCTAGAGAGACACACTCTGTGACACAAGACCCTGCCGATCCGCTTACATTCTTTTCTTTTTGGATTTTGGCTTTTGGCTTTAAACCGTCGGCACACGAACGCAGCCATTTGGGAAAAAAGAACACAGCGTCACAGGCACAGCACAGCATTCCTCCTCCACTCCAACACAGAGTCACCCTCTTGAAGCCATTTCCGGCCATTTTATTCAACATCCGAAGCCGTCATCATCTTGCATTGCAGCCTGGACATCCTGACCAGCCTTGCATGACCCCTTTCGTGTCCAGCTGTCAGCATTGAAATCTCCCTCGCACCTTCTGAACTACCACCACAGACCACTTCCTGCTGCTGTTACACACAAGAGTAATCAGCAAACATGTCGTTACCTGGCCCATCAATGGCCAACCTCTCCCAAACGCCATCGTCGACCTCGGGAGGCAACGCAACATGGTACGACTCGATGCTAACCCATCTCTCCTCTCAACCCGCTTGGCCGGCCGACAAGGAGAATGCAATTCTCGAGCCGTATACATACCTCGACTCGAATCCGGGCAAAGAAGTGCGTACCAAGCTTATCGAAGCGTTCAATGTCTGGCTTCAGGTACCGACAAGAAAATTGGACGCTATTTGTGAGGTCGTACGGATGCTCCATACAGCATCGCTACTCATGGACGATGTGGAAGACAACTCGGATCTGAGAAGAGGTATTCCGGTGGCGCACAAGATCTATGGAGTGCCGCAGACGATCAATACCGCCAACTATGTCTACTTTTTGGTATTTAGCGAGATCTTCCGTATGAACGAAGACTCGTCCGCATCTTCCTCGTCTGGCTCAGCTTCAAATTCTCCGCCATTATCACCTATGATGCAAAAAGCGACAGTGGAGAGATTGGTAGTCGACGAGCTGATAAACCTCCATCGAGGGCAAGGAATGGATCTGCTTTGGAGGGATAGTCTGATCTGCCCAACGGAAGAGGAGTATGTCGAGATGGTTAATAACAAGACGGGTGGACTGTTTAGGATTGCGGTCAAGTTGATGCTTTCGCAAAGCCCGCCCGCTCGCCAAGCAGGGTTTCCGGATCTGATACCGATGGTGAATCTGATAGGATTGCTGTTTCAGATTTTGGACGATTATATGAACTTGCAAAGCAGCAAATACGCCGAGAATAAGGGTTTTGCGGAGGATTTGACGGAAGGAAAATTCAGCTTCCCCATCATTCACTCGATCAGGGCAAGTGTTGGTGTTGGAGGTGAGGGAGGCAGCGTACAGGTTTTCACAGCTGCAGGAACGACAGGACCAAGTGAAGAAGCAGGAGAGCGAGGGGAAGGAGTCAACGTGCCCAATCCAAATGTCGCACCAGCACTAGCAACCAAGAAAGCAGGAGAAGGAAATACAGCAGTGACGGGAGTCGGAGGAAGCGGTGCAGCAAATAGGCAGATTCTCAACGTCCTCAAACAGAGACCGACGGATCTGGCTACGAAACAGTACGCCGTGTCGTACATGCGCAACGTGACCAAATCATTCGACTACACCACCGATGTTCTGGAGAGACTGGATACACAGGCCAACAAGGAAATCCAGAGGTTGGAGGAGCAATTGGGAGTTTCTAATCCAAGGCTCAAATCGATTCTCGAGGCACTGAGAACGAGTTGGAAGACGACATGAGACACTTGCAATCGCATACCATTCCTTTTCGTCTCTCTTAGCTATTGCCGGTAAAGTACAGTACGAGCGTGTGCTGAAACAGAATGTCAATTGAGCTCAAAGCTTAGCCTTGGCCTCTTTCGCATCCTCCCACTTCCTCGTCTGGGCCATCTTTAGCAGCGCATACAAACTCTGCAATCTCGGCATCTCGATCCCGTCCCTCCTGGCGATCCTAATCGGGTTGCCCAAGATCACCTCCAACTCCATCGGTCTACTCGCTTGCCAATCCAACAACATGCTCGGTTTGCCCGCCGTATTCCTCTCTGTACTCTTGAGGATTCTTTCCGGGCTAGCGTGTTTCTTTTCGTCAAAGGGGATTCCGAGGATGCGTGGAGCGGTGGAGAAGATTTCCTCCATGCATGCACGCAGATGTAGCCTCAGCTCGGGATCTAGTGACATGCGACTGTTGGTTGTTCCACCGGAAAGGACGGAGGAGGGATTCATGGAGGCGTTGATGCAGAGTTTGTGCCAGCGGGTTTGTTGGAGGGAGAGTTCGGGGGTGAATTCGGCGTCTTTGATGCCTGTTGCCGTGAACCAGGTTACTAAGTTCTTGATATGCGTGTCTGTCGTGGTGGTGAGCTTGTCGAGGAGGGTAGGGTCGGAGAGGAGCGAGTTGGGTTTGGCTTGCCCGTTCGTATACGTCCCCATAGTAATCCTAGTCCATCTATTCTGCCTAATCACACCATGCCTAATCTGCTCTGCACTAATCACCGTCACAGCACTGACAATCGGATTCTCGCCAAACTCGACCCTATGAACCTCTTCAATCCCCACCCCGTTCTGAATCAGCACGATACAGCTCCCCTCCACCCCTCTCTTCACCAACCCCCTAATATCATGCGCATCGTTCGTAACATCAGGAAGCGCCTTTGTCGTCACCACTACATAGTCCCATTTGAAAGTCTCGCCTTCGCTGTAAGAAGCGGCCTCAGCGATCGAAGCGAAAACTCTATACGGCGCAAAATGGTAGTTTCCAAATTTATGCGTCTCCAAACTCACCCCATTGGCAGCAATCGCCTTGTAATTCGATCGACAGACCAACGAAACATGGATCCGTCGCTCCCTGTAAACCTGTTGAAGTTTCGAGGCGTAAAAGCACCCAACGGCGCCCGCACCGACGATTAGGATGTGCACAGGGGCGGAGCTGGCAGAGTCGCTCATCTTTCGTTGCAGTTCTTGTGGAAGCCGAGATGGGCAAGAGACGATGGTGGAAGTTGAGGAGGGTGAAGCAGTTGGATGATTGCGGGGGAAGATGCAAAGGCGTGATGCGGAGCGAGCGGATTACACGAATGGGACGTGCGGCAGCGGCAATTTAATTTGTGATAGCCGGCTTCAGCGCCGTGTCATTTTGGCTCTTTGCGGGCTGGCTACAGTATCCTCGACGTAACATTTTCGCTTGATGCCGTTCACCTCTATCTGGTCGTCCCTCATATCTACATACTCAAGGAAGCCAGACCGAGCTTGATGACAGTACACATCATTGAAAGTGAATAGGGAAAAGATGTATTTCGTGAAGTTGAACAATGAAGGAACCGTGACAAGGCAGATCAGAGAGTGGATCAAAACGTTGGTACAATGCGGATGATGTAGCACGAGTGTGCTTGACGAGCAAGACAAAGTCGCGATCTGATCACGCTGAGTGTGAGGAATATGCGAAGCGGGTTCGCCAACACCATGAACAAGGCCATATAGCGGATTGAGGTTGGACAGTGCGTGGGTTCCGTGATGCAAGGCGAACTGCTTAGAGCGTAAGGTTGTACTCGTACTCGCTCTCCGCATTCTGACTCAACCAGAGAATCACCGTGCTGAACATGATACTAGCGTTCTGAATCACGTTCGCTACTCCATAGTACTCGTATCCCTCTGGCAGATACGGTACCAGATACTTAACCGTCAAAACCGTGATACTACCTGCCAATCCTCCCGCCATCAATGCAAAGCCGATGAACAAAAACAGCCTTGCCCTCCACTGCACACTGTCACCTCCAAAGCCTCCTCCACCACCGAAGGAGAAGGCAGCTCCGACATCCGTCAAATGCTGCTTATCGATCAGGTTGACTACGATCATGCCCAAGGTTCCACAAAGACCGGGGACCCAATCGGCAAAAGTAATGTAGGTCGCTGGTGGTTCAAAGGGAATGGTGGGGTCTTTAGGCGGGTGACGACGTTGAGAGGAGATGATGGTGGCATCGAGGAAGAACCACCATCCGAGAGCGAAGAGTGCACCGGAGAGATAGATGCCCAGTTGACGTTTGGTAGTTTGGAGGAATGCAGGGACGGGTGGGATGGGGAAGAGACATACCCGTCTCGGGTCGTACGATCGTCTTGGAAGCGACATGGTGGATGGCGGCTAAGTCTAGTCCGTAAAACAACTGTCTTGAAATTAGGATTTGATGTTCAATGAGAACAGCAGTCGTGCTTGATCAGATGGATGGATGACCGGCGAATCTGAGCAAGGATGGATATTTTCTTCTGTGGCAAATGTCTGGTTTGTCGGACAGAATGCACTCGCTAGCTTGATTCAGCGACTTGAAAGGTAGATGCTTGCTGTTCCTCGCCTTGACCGAGAAAGGTGATGGATGGTGCAAGACGGAAGATGACGAGGAAAAGAGTTGCACGATACAGTATCAATAGCAGCGTCAGGGCGCAGTGTGGAGGCGTGAAGCAGCTGCAATTCACGGAGCCGAATTTCGAAGCTGACCGGCGCTAATACTGAAAGAATCACAACAGTTATACACGGTCTAACACGATTATTTTGTTCAACGTCGCTCTTCAGATAGCTTGTGCCAAGCCCGATCTCGCATTGGAAGCCGCATCTATCGTTCTGAAGAACTTGACGATCATCATAGCTTTTGCTGAAGATGGCCGCAGATCACACTTACTACTGTTGTATGAGAAAAGGAGGGTTAGCCAGCGATGAGAGTACAAGAGCAAAATCAAAGGGGAAAGCATTGGTTGGCGCGTGCGTTCGGCAAAGCTTAGCTTGGCTGCAAGTGGTGGCTTGCTTGGAGCAGCAAGACGGATGCGGGTTGCTAAACTTGAAGAGGGCGGCTGGAATTGGCGAATAATTATTATGTGTAGAGCAAGAGCAATTTAGTGGCGCGTGTGTTTGACCTTGTTCAATTCCCAGTGTAGTGTCGACTTCGAGTCTCCAAAAGCCGTTCTTCATACAGTAGCACACTGTGTACGAGGCTTCACACATGTCTCGCAAAGAGCAAGAGTCGAGATTGAGGCTGTTTTGTCATTTCTGCCACCCTTGCGATTGCGAAATGGCGAATGCGTTCCTTGCCTCTTATTACTCTTGAGCAGTGCCTCGCTATATTCCCTCCTTCCAATGGTCAGTCTGCGTCAAGTCTCAGGATGAACGAAAGACGTATGACTCTACGATACATCCAGCGAGTGAGAAAAAGATGAAAGGCGAAAGATAGAATGTGCGAACATGAGGAGAACGGCAAGCAAGCGAGGATAGCGATAGACGATTGCATGCCTCGCCTCAGGCAAGAGATGTGCGACCCGACACAATCCAAAGCCGCTTCTGTTGCTCAAAAGCCCAAAAGCGGAGCGGAGACAAAGTAGTGCGCAAACACACGCACAGAGAGCAAACGCACACAGATTTAATTTAATTTCTTGAAATTGATTGAGTGATTGATTGCTTGTCCGCTAACGTTAACTCTTAGACGCACGCACAGTCCAGCACTTGTGACTTCAGACTCTGCAAAAGCCACCACATATCGCAGACGCACAACGCCAACGCCTCACGGTCCACTTTGCTAAAATTTCGCGCTTGGACTTTGTCTCGTTTGGCTCTTTGAAGCTCAAGTCCGCTCTCGTTCGTCTTTTGACATCGTTCCCCATCCTCGTCCTCACCCTCACTCACAAACAACTTTCAAACAAAACCATCACCACTACCACTACCACTACCACTACCACCACCACAATCGCAACCGCAACCGCAAACCGTTAGGTCCTTCCTCCTGGCACCTCCAACCTTTGCTACCGACGAGCGCTTTCTCCTAAGGAACCCATACAAACCCTCACAACCAGCTTGTCACCTGCCACAAGCTTTCCATTTGTCCATCAGCGAAATAGTCAGTCCCCACCTGCATCCGCCATAGTGACTGCGCTCAAACGCAAAGCATCTGGCGATCTCGAATCGACCCATCCATCCCGCAAGCTCAACTCTCCTTCGCCTCTTGCTCCTTCTGGTCTCGCCAACTCGGCCAACTACGCATCTCCTCAGCCTCATTCTGTCTCCTTAGAATCACAACAGGAACATCTGCATCGATCTCATACACCACAGCCACATCCGTATCACGAAAGACAGAGTAGCACAGGCTCCATCATCTCCATAGACATGTCCGGCGTCCCCCAAATCATTCCTGGCGGTGGTGCAGTCGACTATTCGGCTACGCACGAAGCTGCTGTTGCCGCCGCTGCAGCCGCCGCCGCTGCCTCTTCTTCACATGCTCAGTCACGACCAGCACCTAGCGTCCCTAGCGATGTCAAGCAGCAACCTGCTGGACTTTCAGCACCTGTGACCTCAGCCAACTCGACTGGCACCTACTCTTCTTCCTCTCTTCCACTCGCCATCGCTGCTCAGCAACGTAAACTCAGCGGTCGATATGCACTTGCTGACTTTGCCGTCGAGCGTACCCTCGGTACCGGATCCTTTGGTCGTGTCCACCTCGTTCGATCCAGACACAATCATCGATTCTACGCCATCAAAGTTCTTCGAAAGGAGCAGGTGGTCAAGATGAAGCAGGTCGAACACACCAACTCGGAACGAGCCATTCTGTCGATTGTCCGACATCCATTCTTGGTCAATTTGTGGGGAACTTTCAAAGACTCGACTTTCCTCTACATGGTCATGGACTATGTTCCTGGAGGCGAGCTTTTCACACTCTTGCGCAAATCGCAACGCTTCCCTCACCCCGTCGCCAAGTTTTACGCTGCCGAAGTAGCATTGGCGATCGACTACCTTCACCAGAACAACATCATCTACCGTGATCTCAAACCCGAGAACATCCTTCTCTCCGCCGACGGACATCTCAAAATCACTGATTTCGGATTCGCCAAATATGTTCCGGACGTAACCTGGACTCTTTGCGGTACACCAGATTACCTGGCACCCGAGATTGTTTCCTCGAAAGGATACAACAAATCCGTCGACTGGTGGGCCCTAGGCGTCTTACTTTACGAAATGCTGGCTGGTCATCCTCCATTCTTTACCGAAGACGGAAATCCGATCAAACTCTACGAAAAGATCATCGCTTGCAAAGTTCGTTACCCTCCTTACTTTGAAACTGGCGTTAAGGATCTGCTGAAGAATCTATTGACGGCAGATCTGAGTAAGAGGTTTGGTAACTTGCATAGAGGAAGTAAGGATATCTTTGGTCACATGTGGTTCGCAGAGGTGGATTGGGACAGGTTGTATAGGAGGGAGATTCCGGCGCCGTACTTGCCGACAGTGACGGCAGATGGCGATTCGAGTCAGTTTGAAAGGTATCCGGAGAACGATGTGAGCGAGTATAGTCGGACGGATCTGCCGGATAATCTGGGGCATCTGTTCCCGGATTTCTAAGCTCCGTTTTGCTACGTTGCACTCATCGACAACGAGGGTTTGAAGGGTGGATAAACCTAACTTGTTGCGTTTCGGCCAATCACTGCATTTGTATCTCGTTCTCGTCTCTCTTCTCTTGTTTTTTAGGATGGTTTGGAAATCCTTTATCATTTGTCATACTGTATTCCTTTCAGGACTGAGGTTTTGAGGGAAGGAAGATTTAGAGCTCGCCATGACCAGAAGCAGCTTTAGCCTTGGCTGCGGCGGCACGTGGACCTTTGATCTCGAGCAATTCAACTGTACCACGTCGCAACGAAACACACAGTTTTGGTGTCAGTTTACGTTCGTAAGATGCGCCTTGAAAACGAAGGTAGTGTTGGGAATTTGAGGAGTGTGTGTGCTTACCTTCGAAGATTAAATGTGCGTTAGGGGGGATTGTGCCACCGGCGCCACGTTCGCCGTAACCGTCGGAGGGGGGAATTTTGAGTTTACGCTTTTCACCTACGCACATATCGCGCAAACCTTTGTCCCATCCTTTGATGACTTGGCCCACTCCAACTGCGCGCGAAACCATCAAGGCGTTTTATTGAAAGTTGTCAGTATTCGAAATGTTTGCTTCAAAGAAAGACAAAGGACGGAGAGGCTTTAGAGGAGGTGGTAGGAAACTTACGAGTAAACTCAAAAGGCTGTCCCCTGTCGAGAGAGGAATCGAACTTCTTGCCGTCCGCCTGCCGACCCCAATACAACAACGAGATTCCGCGTCAGCATCACACTCTACACCCATCATAGAGAGGCAAACGGGGAGAAGAGGAAAAATAACTTACAAGAGTACCGGTGTAATGCATAGCCAACAAATCTCCAGCCTGTGACTTATCCTCGCACACCTCGGGGCGGTATTTGACACCAACTTGCAACTTGTCCGGTAAGCTACTATCCGCTACTACACGAACAACCGAAGTGGTGGCGAGAAAGGCCGATGTGGCGATGGCAAAGGTTGAGAACTTCATCTTTTGGCGAGACTCAGAGCGTGTGGTAAAGAAGACGAAAGAGTCTTGTGAAGGGTAAGAAGAGGTTGGTGGAAGGGTCCGAGTTTGGATCCCCGCAAATGTGGTGCGCGGAAAAGGTCACCGAAGAAGGCCTGTGCACAAAGGTTAGGATAACTACGTGGAGCCAAAAGGGGAGGAAGGTCTTCTTATCGGCCGTGAGAGGTTTGGGTTTTCAGCTCCATCTTTGAATGCAGGGTTTGCATTACACCGTTTTTGACATTTCTGGTCTCTGCCTCAATCTCTTCTCTTGTCTTCTCATCTTCGTTCTCATCCATCATAGACAGGCCTACATATTACGATCTCGTATCTTGACTACGACGACAATCGCGCACGGCATCATTCAATCCAATTTCAAAACGAATAAAGAGCTCCGTTGCCAACCCTTTATTTCGATCAACACCCGCTCCGCAAATCGAAGCCGCAATTCGCCTCCCTTACGCATACGAACAAGCTCTTTTTCTCAACCGTCAGATCTTGGCTTTCCAAAGCGTTCAAGCACAGCACAGCACCGTATCGCATCGCATCGCATCGCACGGCACTTTATCTCACTCCTTCAATCTTCTGATCCTACAAGTCGACGAGAATGTCAACGGCTCATAGACCCAATTTCGACCCAGCAAAAGGCCGCGAATCCAAAGCGCACCTTTCAGCCCAAACATCAAAACTTGACATCCCTTCGCATACCAAGCTCAAATTTCGTGCTCCCCCTTCTTCTTCATCATCATCTTCTACTTCGGCTAGTGCGGGAGCTTCGTCGAATGTGGGAGAAGGGGGAAGGAGGAGAGATTTGAAGCGGGAACTGGAGGAAGCTGAGTGGGAGGCCAAAAACAGAAAGAGGGTGAGGGAAGGGTTGGAACCGCTTCCCCTTCCTTCTTCTGTTCGAGGTGAAGACAAGCTCGACTCAGAAGAAAGGAAGGGGGAAGGGGAGAGGAGGAGGAAAGAAGCCATTGCACGAGCTATTGCGCTCGATCGCGATTCCGATTCTTCCTCTTCCTCTTCATCCGAAAACGAGGAGGAGGAAGCGGACGAAGCACCAGGAGCCAATGGAAACGCAACTGAATCTAGCGAAAACCAAGAGAACGAAAGCGATGCCTCTTCAGATTCCAACTCTTCCTCTTCCTCTTCCTCTGACAACAGCGATGATGAGGAGGAGGAGGAGGAGGAGGAGGAGGAGGACGACGACCAAGCAGCCCTCCTACGCGAACTCGAAAAAATCAAATCCGAACGCCTCGCCGCCAAAACTCGCCTCTCCACCCTCTCCTCCCAAGCAACCCAATTATCTAAAGAAGAAGAAATCGCCCTCGGAAACCCACTCTTGAACCTCCAAGCCGCCTTTTCCTCCTCTTCCTCTTCAAAACCCTCGAATCAGGCAGAAGGAGCGGATTTCGGAGTAAAACGAAGATGGGACGACGACGTCATATTTAAGAACCAAGCTGGAGCCGCTGGTCACACAGGCAAAGGCGGAGGAGCAGGAGGAGGAGGGGGAGGGGGTTTCGTGAACGATTTGACAAGGTCAGAATTTCATAAAAAGTTCATGAATCGATACATCAAATAAACGCATTACTCTGTACCGCTTAGCACTACCAATCCTATACCATCCAGCCATTCATCACGGTCCACAGGCGCATTGACAACGTCGAGCATCGAGTTCCAGAGGGCGAAAAGAGACAAAGATTGCAAAAGAAACACTCTTCAATGTGTAGCAATACAAAGTGCGGAGGAAAGGAGGGTGAGGGGACCTAGACGATGCCTTCACTCCTCAAATCGCGCAACAAACCAGCCAGAACCGCCGAATAAACAAAAACAAACTGTCGACCCGTCTGAATCAACGACATTCTCTGCTCTCTCACCGATTCCACCGTTGTCCTAATAATATCTTCGCCTTTAAGGTAAGCTTCATCTGCGCGGATTTGAGCTTCTTTCACCCCTTCTACCTCGGAAAGCGAGGCGTCGGTGCGCAAATGGGTGTGTGATGGAGCCTTCAACAATTGCTGCTTTTGCTGTTGATCGGGGATGCTGGCCATCGAAGTGCTCGTATTAGGAGTGCCATTGGTGCGAGCATCGAATGAAGAAGAGCCCGAACCGGTCGAGTTGGAGGCCGACATACCTTCACTACCTCCAAATCCGAATGGGTTGTTGTTCGCTCCGGCAGCGTTCGATGAGGCCGAGGTAGAGGAAACTTCGAATGGCGTTGGCTCGTTACTTCCCGTGATCGTGGAAGTGGACGTATCGCCTGCAGCCGTAGCCACGTTTCGTGCACCACCGTTCTGAGATTCTTCCCCATCACGCGACTGAGGCGAGAGCGCAAGTTCAAACGGATTCATAGCCGAAAGCAGCGCTTCTTCGATCGATCTCGTACCTTCCTCTTCGAACACGGCACCGCCGGTGGGTGATAACCCGTTCGAGCTGGACAGACGCGAATGCATCCCCGTCGCAGAAGAGAAAGATGACCTAGCCGATCCACCACCGTGCAACGAAGGCGTGGAAACTTCGGAAAAGGGCGACGAGGCTTGTCTCCAAGCATCCGAGCCAGGAAGGTGTGAACCAAACTGCAGTGCGGCGCCACGCGGTGGCGAATGCGCATCAGCATTACCACCGGCCGCATCTTGCTGCTGCTGACCGGAAGACGCAGTCGAGTCGTGACTGGAAGCATTCTGCATGGCTGCACCGCGGATTCGAGCACTCGCAATTGGATTGAATCGGAACGTCGGCGAAGTGAAGGGATTGGTGAATCCGTTCTCGTTTGAGCTAGGCTGAGCTGATTGGGTAGATCGCATAGGCGTGTCACCTGAAGCTGTGTTTACATCCGCAGCATTCGTCCTGCGGATGCCGTGACTGCTGGTACTGTTGAAGCTGCTGCTGAGGTTGCTGGCTGCGTCGTTCGCACTGCCGCTTTCGCTGGAGCGTGAGCGAAGCATGGGAGGAGGGGAGCTGAGATCGCGACCCAGTCCACTATGATTGCTGCCAGAGTCAATGTCCATGCCAGTAGGTGACAACTCGCGCTTGAGGCTGCGTCTCGGCGTGCGAGGGAAGCGGTCACCAAGTGGAGACGAGAGAGGTGCCATCTCGACCTCGGGTGTACCGTCGGCTGTACCAGACACGACAGAGCGGGTCGTCTTGGTGGCAGCGACAATGTTGTTTTCCCAAGCCGCTGGCTCTGAGAAAGCCTGAGCATCGTTGTCGCTCGATCCAATCTTTTGACGACGTCTGGACCTGCGAAGCACGTCAAGTGCCGCATCGATAACGATGAAAGCTCCGGTTCGTCCGACACCGGCAGAACAGTGGACAACCATAGGACCGGCAGCGGGACTGCGACCTCGTCCCACCCCGTGTCGCAGCTCAGCATCAGCATCGTTCTGCGCTCCAGCGGCAATGTCCATCAGCGTGAGCAGCGACTCGGGCGTCTCAGGGATGTGGTAGTCGGGCCAAGCAATGTACTGCAACTGCACAACCTTACGTGGCTGTGACTGCGGCTCAGATAGATTCTTGAGCAAAAATGTCCTGCGCACCGTCGTAGGCTCGTGGGCGCGGTCCGAGCCAGCTTGGCTCGAAGTGTTCTCCTTCTTTGACTGCGATGGCATGGTAGGGAACAGTGCACCTCCTTCCTGATTCTCGCCTAAAACACCTTTGCACTCTTCTGGCTGCATCTTCTGGCCCGCCTCATCAAGCACGACCTCTTCGAGCTTGGTGAGACGGATCGAATCGCCAAACTCGGACTGCAGCCAGTAAGGGTGACTTTGCAAACGCCCGCTTTCGTGTTCACGGGTGAGCATGACAATGACGCGGCTGTTCTGCTCCCAGATAGCGGTCCAGAAGGACTCGAATGTGCTAGGCAGAGGAGCTTGTGTGGCAATGTAGCGACGTTTGCTTCCAAATTGGCGTGGCGGGTGCACGAAAGAGCCGTTCAAGTAGTCCGAACCAGGATCCTGAGCAGAACGAGGTTTCGAAAGGCGGACACGACTGTGCTCGTAGGTCCAGATGTTGTTGTATCGGTTGTCAGCACCTCGTTCGAGCGCCGCAGCAATACTGAAAGGGAAAGCTTGCGAAGGAGGGTCAAGGTGACGTCCGCTGACGGTCGACGATGACGTCTGCAGCGCCGCTGCTTGCGCGCTTGCAAAGTCCTTGGAGCGAGGATCCTGGTCCGACTCTGCCGAATGCTGCTGCATGGTGGCGATCAGACGATTCTGCTCGGCTTTCTCGACATCGAAGAAGGCCTGAGCGAGTGCAAGTGCGCGCTCAGCTTCGGACATGTGGATCAGCTTCTGCAGGAAGGGCGGCAAATGGTGCACTTGCGATTCGCTCATCTTGGGAAGATCCATGGGGATCTTCTCGGTGATACCATGCTGCAATTCCCTGTTCTGACGGATGTTGTCAAAGAACGGATTGGCGGCAGTCGAACGATTGCTACCGACATGGTTTCCTGCATCACTACCGGGACCATTGTCGTTCTGCTTGAGCTGACGATGTGCCAAGTTGAGCTTGAAGGGCTCTCCGGATCCACCACCCTGAGCGCCATTCTTGGAGGGCGACGAAGATTGTCCTGGCCAGCCAGCGACGGTACTTTGCGTCTGGAATGCCGCCATGGGCAGGCCACGAGGCTGTACAAGTGATTTGTTGTCACCGCTGTCCTGGGAGCTGCTAGGGGATGAAGTTCCAGCGACACCGTTGAGCTGGAGCGCGGGTGGCTTCCTGTTGCCAGAAGCTGCTGAATTCTGGTTCTGACTCGAATCTGCGCTACTGGTCGATCCGTCTTGAGTTCCTTGTTGCTGATCGGGTGCGCCAGTGTCAATGAAGGCTTGAGCCTTCTTTGATCGAGCAAGCTTGTTGAAGCCACCAACAAGCCAGCAAAGCTCACCTGCGAATCCAGCCGCTTCAAACTTCTTGAGCACGCCAATCAGACAAGGCCCACCACCACCAGCCGTAGCGTTACCTGTGCCATCGATTCGGGATGTATCCGTATCGAGCACAATGATCTTGTTGACCCCAGGCTCTTCTGGCAAACTGATGGTAGCGCCACGCTTGCGCGCCGCTTCGCTTGAGTCATCGTCGGTGGAAGCGGCCTTTGCATCTGGCTTGGGTTTGAGAGGACCCTTTCGCCAACGCATAAAGCGCTTGCGGTCATTTGCACTACCGAGCATTTCATCTTCGATACGCTCGACAGTGATGGCAGGTCGCTTGAGAAGCGTGCTTGGTGCACAGATGTTGATACTGGACGCGACACGCGCCATGGAGTAAGAGGTGGAAGGTCGAATATCGAGGATGAGCACATCCTCAGGTGTAGCTGACTCGGATGATAGCGATGCCGTGGCCTTTTGTGTCCAAGAGGGTGGTGCAAGCGCCTCGGCAAGACCGTCGACATCCAACGCTTTGAATTTGGTAAGGTCACCAGACGATGCATTGGCCTTGGTATTGACCGAGGAAGATGTAGGCAATGGCAACGAAGAGCTGGAAGAGGCGCCGCTCTTGAATTTGGGCGGCAAGTTGAGGTTGCGGCGGAAATCTGGTGGTATCCCTGAAGAAGATGCAGAAAGGCCAGTGGGCATCTTGTTGGGTGCTGAGTTTGTATTTGCGGCTGGCGTGGGTGGCACACCAAGGCGACCGATTCGAAAACCTTCCGGCAGCGCTGTGGTCATGCCACCATCAGGGAAGAGTTTTGCCCACGGATGCGGATCCGAGTCGTTGGAATCTGCATCGGCTGTTCCGTTAGACCTCGAGACACGCGCACCCGAAGTAGAGACGAGTGGTGTGGTAAGCGCAAATGGACTGGCGATACGGACGGCACCTGGATTTGGTGCATTGGAATCGGGGACATGAATAGTGGCGAAATAATCTGGCTCACCAGTGGAACCAGACGCAGCCGAAGTCAAAGGAGCAGCTCGCGATGAATTCATCATTGGATTCGGTGCGGGAGCCGAGGATGCTGAACCAAAATTAAGCGAAGGCAGGAGAGACCGCCGTGACTTGGCTTTCGAAGTGGTTTCTGCAGGCTGCGTGGACATCATGTTCCGTTATAAGAGCGGGTGTGGAACTGGTAGAGACTGCGAGAAAAGGCTCGTAGGGATAGATGGTTCGTGAAGTTGGAATATGAGAGGAATAGATGGCGTCCTGAAAATGAGATGCGAATGCGATGCGAAAAGTTGTCCGGAAGAGTCTACTGGAATGATGATCTGATTCAGGAAAGCATGGTGGCAAAGGTGACCTCCTTTTTGTAGCAAAGTTGATGCTAAAGTGTCGCGTGTCTGTAGCTACTTAGAACATGCCATGGACCACCTAGTTACGAGCGTATGTGCTGAAAAGGGCGTACGAGGTGCTGCTACAGAACGAGTGATCCGAAAAGCCGAACAAGGTGGGGAAGAGGTAATGCAATATCGGAAGGAACGCGACACAACTTGTCGAACAGACCGTGATAGCGGGAAGCTTGCCGAAGAATGTGATGCTGCAAGATTCGAAGAACGAGCAGACTATGCACCAGTCTCGAGTTCAAGAAGCGAGGTGCGGGAAGCAGCTGATAGGTATGAACGTCGTCAAATATGCAGGGATGCGTCGAGAAAGAGCTGCAAGGATGTGTGGACCAGACTGACGCAGAGAGAATATCGCGGGAGATGTTGAGATGGATTAGTTGGTGGCGAGAGGCAGATGTAAGGTTAGAATGGTCGAGCTTGCAAAAGAGTCAAGACTTTGGGCCGAGCCAAGGATAGGATGGGAAGATGTCAGAGAAGAGACGGATAGAGCAAGGTGCAGTGTGTGCTGGATGGTTGGATTGGTTGGAGACGGTGGCGAGAGACGATGAGGAAGCTATCCAAGATTCAATACGTCGTCCTGAGATTGGCTGGCTGAGGGTGAACAATGCTGATACGGGCTAGAAGAAGCGGCGTCAATGACAGTAGAACAGCTGCGCAGCCAATCCTCGAATCACAATTTGTTCGAGGTGCGGATGAGAGTGCGAGTCGCGAAGACGGTCTTCAGCGATGATAGCCACTGTGCAGTGTGAGTGAGAGGGAGAGGCTGCGAAGCGGAGTCAAGAGATTCACGGAGTGAGTGCCAGGAAGTGCAAGCGAGCCAGAGTCCAAAGCAGGAAGAGGCCGAAGAGAATGGCAGCAAAGCGAGAGACTGAGAGGAGGGGAGAGAGAGAGAGGAGCGGCACAAAGGCGAGAATATGCAAAGGTGTCTAAGCGAGAAGAGGAAGCTCAGAGAGGCACAAGTGGAGTCCTGCGAAAATTAAGAAAGCGGCGGCAAGTCAGTCTTCAAGTGAGGCCATGCAAGCTGCAAAAATTCTTGCGTCACTTTTCTGTCTTTGGTCGGGCGGTCAGGGTCATTAGCCACGAGACCAGACGAGCAACTGCGCCGCTGAGCAATTGCTGCATTTTTCTCCCTTTTCGCTGCGATTATTTTTGGCGCGCTGTACTGTATGTTTGGCTGACTGTTTGACTGGCTGCCCAACTTGCTGCCAGACTGCGGAGACCCGGAAGACGAATGGCAGGCTTGGCGAGCAGCCTCAAAGAATGCAGGTCGCCGCCGCTCGGCCCTTTGCTGTGTTGCTGCTTCTGCCTCTGTCACTTTACGATCTTCGTCTCTCTTGGCTCGTTGGTTGCTGGCTGTCTTGCAAACGGTGATCAGACGACGGCAAACAATGATGACGAGATGCGACGACTCCATTTGATCTTCTATTCGACCTGCAGCAGCTCAAGGTGTGGTTGGGTGTGTGTGTGTGTGTGTGTGTATGTGTGTGTGTTTGTGTGTGTGGTACAGCGCGACACGGAGACCAAGCTGCATACTTGCATACGGGCTTTGCTCATGTCCACTTCATGGCGTTGGCATATGCAGGTCACGGAAGGAAAGGGTCAACGCTCTCAAAGCGCGCCAAATGTGAAGCTCGCTCATCCGGTTTCATCTTGTTGAGCTGGGAGAAGAAAGGACTGACATGACCTCAATTGCACCACAGCGGAAGAGACAGGCGCTCAAGCGCCGCGAGTGTAGTTATGTGTGAGTGTACCTGTTTGCGACTCAAACCAAACGACCGCCCGCTTTCTCAGGGTCTACAGTATGTCGCGAGGCTGCACCTGCAATTCAACATCACCATCTCAATTCTTGACTCGACTCTTGATTCTACGAGCTTTCGCTTCAACATGTTGCACCATCTCCGGCTCTACGAGATAGCTTTCCGAGTCGTTTCTCAGCTGATTATGTATCATCTCTCCGATGCAGGCCAAAACAAGCAGACGAAAAGGCTCGGAACACCTTCCGTTGACCAACAGCAACACCTAAGAGTGAGATGAAACACGCTCAGGAGAGCATTCCAGCCCCATGAGGAGCGCATATGAATGCCTCAACCACTTCTGCTGTCGCCCTTCGGGGCTCTTCGTACAGCGGTAATAACTTAATCAATTGTAGTCCATTAGTTGTAGTAGTCCACACCGCGCACACGTACGTATCACACGAAGGTCGTGGGTTCGAACCCGCCCCTCCGCACTCTGGGTCAGATATGCCTGGCAGGAGTGCCTTCGCCAAAGAAGGCATTCTGGACGGCGTTTCACATGTTCTGGGATGTCCTTCCAGAGCAGCGCCAATGCATAGCAG
>JAXQGJ010000184.1:0-25989 GCA_037039655.1 Pseudozyma sp. M118-08B | reverse complement strand
TTACTCAGGATGAGTTAGCAAAAAGGATAGGAAAAAAACAATCTACAATTGCTAATAAGTTAAGATTATTAAATCCGCAGGGCTATTGGATTGCGCGTGCGCGAAACTAAGGAAGTCTACGAAGGAGAGATCACAGAGTTGACGCCCACCGAGGCCGAGAACCCGCTGTCAGGCTATGGTAAGACTATTGCACACGTTGTCATCGCACTCAAGACGGTGAAAGGAACCAAGCAGCTTCGATTGGATCCCAGCATCTACGAGAGCATCATGAAGGAGCGCATCAGCGTTGGAGATGTCATTTACATCGAGGCCAACACCGGCGCAGTCAAGCGAGTTGGACGAAGTGATGCATATGCGACCGAATTCGATCTGGAAGCCGAGGAGTACGTGCCATTGCCAAAGGGAGAAGTGCACAAACGCAAGGAAGTAGTTCAAGACGTAACCTTGCACGACCTCGACATGGCTAACGCCAAGCCTCAAGGGGGTCAGGATATCATGAGCGTTGTTGGCCAGCTGGTCAAGGGACGAAGGACGGAGGTCACCGACAAGCTGAGAGGCGAGATCAACCGAGTTGTAGACAAGTACATCGAACAGGGAATTGCCGAGCTCGTCCCCGGTGTGCTCTTCATCGACGAAGTGCACATGCTCGACATGGAGTGCTTCACCTACCTCAACCGAGCACTCGAATCGACCATCAGCCCCCACGTCATCCTGGCGACGAACCGTGGTCAGTGCATGGTGCGAGGAACCGAATATGAAGGACCCGCATCGGGCACTGGCATTGTTGCCCCGCACGGTATTCCTTTGGACTTGCTGGACCGTTGCATGATCGTTCGTACTATGCCCTACGAAAAGGACGAGATCAGGGAAGTACTGCGTTTGCGAACCAAGGTCGAAGGACACCTGATTGCCGAGGACGCTCTCGAGCAGCTAACGGAAGAAGGTGTACGAAGCTCGCTCAGATTCGCACTGCAATTGCTGAGTCCGTCTTCGATTCTGGCCAAGACCGCCGGTCGATCCGAGATCACTACCAAGGAGATCACCGAGGCCAACGAGCTGTTCATGGACGCTCGACGCTCGGCTAAGGTGCTCATGTCGATGGGTGCAGCCACCGAGGCTGTGCCTATGGAAACCTCCTAAGCTTGTCAGCCGATTGTAAGAACGCGCTCAACTGTACTTCTAGAATCAAAAGTAACTCATTCTGATCGAGACACGCACAAAATTAGCCTGATGAGCATCGAAGTGTCACACACGCACGACGGTACAACACACAAAGGCTTCAGATTCATCTGGTAATGGAGTTATGGGTGATCATTGATGATGATGCCGAAGATTTATCACTGATAAAGTTACAAAGACGACCAGGCCGCATACAGGACGGCAGAGAAAGCTCGGAGCTCCTTAGAATCAGCAAGAACCTCAATGTACTCGTTGGGAACGCCGCGGATGGCCATCTGACTTTGCCTCGAGACAAGCGGGAAGAGAGAAGCTAGACGAACACGCTTTCCGTGCTGCATCTCTTCAGTGATCTCTTGGAAACGAGATTCGAGCGCCGAGAGAGGCTCGACCTGGATGGTGGAATCGAGTTTGCCAGTCTTTTGGATGCCAAAAGTGGGACTGAGACTGTCAAAGAAGGTGTCGAATACGCGCTCGATGCAGAGCGAGAGGATGGTACCAAAGTCTTGCGACTCAATGACGTCCTTCGTCTCATCGAGAAGAGCGCGGAGCTTGTGATTTGTGGTAAGGGCGTGATGGGCGTCTTCGGAGTCCAAAGCACCTGCTCCGACGAGGACATCGAGCTCTTCTTGAATCGAGTTGGGGAAGAGAATGTCGAGGAAATTGGAGCGCTTATAAGTGGGCTGATCAGCGCTCAAAGTGGCAGCGGTGGAGTCGTGCTCGACAAGGTAACGTGCATCGTGGATGAGAGCTTTGAGATCGGCCATGGAGAGCTGTGCCTTGACGGAAAGCGGAGAGAAAGCCTTGTCAATGGCGACCGAGACACGATCGGAGAGTCGATCCCAGCCCTGATGAAGGAACCACCAGCTGAAAGTGAGGTAGAGGCGTTCAGTGTCGTGATCGAGACCGCGAGATGGATCGAAGGACGAAAGCTGAGGACTGGCACCGTCTTCTGTTTCACGTGCGAGCGCCTCGACCGATGCGAGATATGCAAATCTGCCAATGAGATTGAGCTGGATGTGGGTTTGAAGGGTCAAGAGGACGACGCAGTAAAGCGAGGTGATGGTTCGCGTGAAAGAAGTCAATTTGAGATCGTTCCAGAGCCGAAGCTTTGTTTGCCTGTCGGCCAATATCTTGTTGCGTTGTTCCTGTGCGTCGAGATGCGAAGTCGCTGGCTTGGTTGGAAGCAGTGACTGTTGAGCCATAGCTTCACCTTGTTCTGCTGACTGTGTCAAAGCTGATGGTGTCTCGACGAGAACTGCAGATTCAGCGATGGGCTCACCCGTGGTTTTCGAGGCAGAAGCCTGTGGTGCCGAGTCGGAACTTTCTGGTAGCGCAGTGCCATTTACTGTCGCCTGTTCTGGGGCTTGCGATTCAGTGGCAATGCCGTTGACCTCGGATTGAGACTGCTTCTCAGTGAATGCGCCAAAGTTGCCGGGAACAAAAGACTTTGCGTGCGGATTGAGCTGAGGAGACGGCGCCTCGCTGCGTTTTGCCTCTTCCGGCGATGTCTGTTGATCGGGCTCAGCGGCTGCTGTTTTCGACTCTGTGAGCTCTACACCGTTCGACGCAGCTTCGTGGGCGAGCGTTGAGGTGGTTTCTGTTGGTTGCGATGATTCTTGTTCGGGCTGGGTGGTTGCGGCAGGTTGAGATTGTTCGATTTGTGGTGGTGCAGCTGGAGGCGCGGCTTGAGAGCGTAAGCTTTCGGTGAGCTGTTCAACATCGTGCTTTGCAAAGAGCTGATCGCCTAGTGTGGGGAGCAGTGCCAGTACGGTGAAGGTGCAATCTTCTTGATTCTGGGCGAATCTTCGTCGAAGACTGTGATTGCAAGATGGGTGAATTACAGAGACAACGTCAGTAGGCTGTCACAAATGATGTAGGTGTTTTGGATGCACTTACTTCTCTTTGGCGTTCTTATCGTTGACTAGCTTCTCCTGTACCTGTTGAAATTTGGAGATTGCATATTGTCCGACGAGGTAGGCACCTCCCACGAGACCACCAGTAACGATAAAGAAGTTGGAGTGGGAAGCGAGGTATCGCGACGTCTTTCTCCACCAGCTCGTCATTGTTGACAAGAGCGGCAAAGGGAGACGTCGGTAGTTTGGTGTTGTGCAATGACTAGAGTTGAAGAAAAAGATGACGGATGACGGAGGATGGAGGATGGACGAGTTAGAGACAGCTGGATATGCACTTGCGAATACCCCGGATCCAAATTTCAAATGTTGAAAGATTGAGAGCTGTTGGAAGAACAAAGCGAGCTCCACTGCGTCAAAAAAGAAGACTCGATTCCGTACGAACGGCTCTTTGAAAAGGCGGTCAAGTCGGAAGTCCGGCTAAGTTGAGCAGCGAAAAGCGAGAAAGCGGTACGCACGAGCTTCATTTGTGCGGAAATCAACCACCTTTTTGAAAGCGCAAAGCGACGCGTCTCGCGGGGCGGCACACTGACCAACTAACTGCAACTGCGCACTTTATGTGTGTGAATGATGGTGAATATATGTTGATTTCTTGATTTCACCAACACTCACACTGAATGGGGAACCGCTCATGAAATGTGCAAATACTGGTATCGTGTGGGGATGGAAGGTTAGCGTCAATTGATTGGTCTCCACTCTCACCTTGTTGCTGCCATCTTCTTGTCCACCCAATACACCACACACTTCATCCTTGACTTCAACCTCGCCCCACCGCTCAGCATCGTCTCTCTGTTTCCGCAGATCGCAGTCATCTCCACACACAAACCGATCCGTCCATCAAGCATCTGTCTCCATTGTCATTGGCACTCCACTACCACCACCACCGCCGCCTTCCCCTACTCCCCCCAATACTACAGCCAAGATGAGCAGCGCAGACGTCATAGATGCGCTCTTCGTAAAGACCGTCGACATGGTTCAGTCTCTGCCCAAGTCCGGTCCCATACAGACATCATACGAGGAAAAGCTCGCTCTCTACAGTCTATACAAGCAAGCAACCGAAGGCGATGTAACATCAAAGCGTCCAGGCATGCTCGATATGCTCGGCAGAGCAAAATGGGATGCTTGGGCAAAGGTCAGCGGTCTTCCTCTAAGAGATGCAAAGCAGATGTACGTCGAGTCCATGCTTAGAATTCTGCGACGTTTCAGCGATCGACCACAGGCAGCGGCCCTCATTCAGGAGCTCGAGAACTTTTCGGGACAAGTAGCACAGCGCGTGATGGAAGGTTCACTAGCACAGGTCGACTCGGATGACGAGTCTGTCACCGACACTGAAAGCGACGACCAACAACGACTTGATCCTACTGGCTTGCATCAGCCCATATCCGGACCGTCGCGCCAAATGCCACCTCCCGTATCGAGCCATCTTGCACCCAATGCACCCTCCGTCACAGGCACAAGCACCGCTGCTACTCGTGGTGGAGGCGATGCTGCCATCTCGCCTGGCAGGACGCCTCTAGCATCAGAAACAGAAGAAGACACATCCGAAGAAGACCGTCTTGGTTCTCAGCCGGGGCCTTTCCGTGGTCCTTCTCGCCATCCCAGCTCACAACTCCCACCCTCGGTACAGTCATACCGCCCACAGCCTCGAGCTGGTTCCATTTCGGCAACCGAGGGTTATGGAAGGGGTCCACCCTCGCGCTCGCACATGTCCGCATCAGGTCGACAGGATCCATCTTACGGTCAACGTCCTCGAGGACCACCGTCATTGCAAAGCGGCTACTCTCGTCCTCAGTACGTGCCTCAATCTACAGCAGCGTCAGTAGCCGGATCCAATTATCCTCGACGAGGTGAGCCAGGTCACTATCAACGCAGCACATACGCGGCCTCGTCGGTCGGAGGTCGTTCGGTCGGCACAAGAACCGGTCCAGTACCCAATTATCCACCGCGTCCGCCTTCCAATGCAGGCACGGCTCAGCAGCCACGACCCGAGATGGAAATGGCGCTGCAATCTATTCAAGCCTCGCTTGCAGCACTACACGAACGCCTCAATCGTGTCGAGAGTCGATCATCGCCTGGAGGCGCAGATGACCCTCGTCGTTCAGCTACCGGTCATACCACCACAGCCAAACTCTACAATGCCATCATGAACGTCTTTGACGATGTCAGACAACTCATCGGTCTCAACGCCGTAGCTCGCGGTCCACGTGGTGAAGCACTCGCACCCAGCTTCATCGCCGAAGGTGGTGGTGGAGGAGGAAACGATCGTAGCAGCGCTGCAGTCAATCTTTTGACTTCACCACTTCGAATCTTTGTAGCATTGGTCAACCTCGGTGCGAGACTGGCGTTGGATGTCATCAGCTTGGCGCTCGTGTCTAGCTTCTTCCTGTATGCGTTCAAGCGCATTACGGGTCGAGGTGATCCATTGATGATGTTGCGTCTTTTGAAAAGTCTCCAGCAGGCAGTGCTGCGAAGATCGCCCGCAGCGAAACAGTTGATTGCTGAAGCCAGCGTATGATTCCGGTTCTGCATCTCTCAAGAGTCACCAATCTTACATCTTTACACACCTTTTGCATACACAATCAAACGAAGCAACAGCAAAGATTCTTGTCGTGAGATGTGATTGCAGCAGAACGACATTGTGCGAAGAAAAGCTTAGATCTTGAGTGCGTCGAGTTCCTTGAGCAATTCGGTGCGTGATTGATGCTCCTCGATGGCTTCTTGCTGCTTCTCGGCCTGCTTGTCCTTCCACCTCCTCATTCTCCACTTGAGACCACGCTCGTTAGTCAAATCCTTGGCCATGAGCAATTCGATGGGCATGCGGTCTACGTCGTTGCGGCTAACACCGTCGGTGAGACGCCCATCACGCGGACTTCTGCGTGCGTCCAAACCACCCTTGGGTGTGCTCGCGGGAAGTTCACTCCAGTCACCTCCACTGGCGGGACCTTGTCGTGGGGCGACATCGAGGTAGTCGCGCCAGAGGAAGGCGAGGCCACCTTCTTGACGATGTGCTTCGATGGCGTCTCCACTCGCCCACTCAGAGGCAGCATCAGTTCGGGATCGGATAGTCTCTGCGGGAGTAGGGGGCTGAGCAATCGGAGGTGGCTTGGCACGGCCTTGCTTGAAACCGGAGTAGGTACCGAGAGCACCGGCGGGTGCGGAAGGTCCAGCTTGAGCAGCCTTTGCGAAATCAAGCTCCATCCTTTGAAGAGTGAGCATGTCTGCACGTCGTTCCGACTGGATCGAAGTGGTGCCCTTACGTTCGGGAAGCAGAACAGGATCCTCGGGTCTCCAAGGTGCCCAGGTCTCGCCTTCGACAACGTTGCGATCGCTCATGGTATTGTCACGATGTCTCCGCTTGCCAGGCAAACTTGGCCAGGGGACCTCGACTTTCTCGAACGCCTTTCCTGTCTCGACAAACTTCTCGTCCGATGCTTTGAGGGTTGCATAGCGCTTCCAAACATACATGCCCTTGCGCTTGTCGTACTTTGCTGCAGAGCGGGAGAGGCGCACTGCATACTGATCGGAGCCGGGAATCTTGAGCATAACGTTCGAGTAGTGAACAGGGCGGGGGACCTCTGTGACGTTAGGACCGTAGCCCTTTTCGGGTGAGAGAGGGTCGACGTATCGTGGGACAATGTGTCGGAGCGACTTTGGTGCAAGCTTGTTCTGCTCATCAACGTCTCTGAGCCAGAGCCAGTTCTTCTCCCTGTCAATACTGACAACGATACCCTCGCCACGAGTCTTTTCGTTAGAGTCGAGACCTTCTTTCTGACCGACTCGACCACATCGGAGCTTTACGTGATCTCCGGGAACGATGTTCCAGAAGGGAAAGCGGTCTTTAGGCTGGACGTATTTGGGCTGGTGGGCGGCATGAGAAGGAGCTCGGATAGCAAACTTGGAGCCCTTTGTCGGTGGGTTGAGATGACGAAGCGAGCGGAGAACGCCTCCGGTTGTGCTAGTGCTCGACATTGTGACGAAGCCGCGTACAGTCGATCGGAGGCGAGTCGGTCAGGTGCTGAGCCTCAAGGATGCGCTGCTGAGAGTTGTTGTGCCCAGATCGATGCAGAGAGTGGATATGAGAAAATGGTGATACTAGACACTGCTGAAGGTGATATGTTGAGTGTGTTTCGGGTCAGTCGGTGTGATGGTGACAAAGATGTGACAAAGACCGGCTGTTGGAAGAATGGATTGTGTGCCTTTCTCAAAATCTTTTTCTTCTAGCCATCCTCACTCACACTTTGGCTGGCTGTCTCGCTTGAGCACCTGGCGATTTGCTCCGCATTTTCTTCGGCTTAACAATACCAAACAATTCGACTGCTTCTTATCGGCCGTGAAGCAGTGTCGATCTTTGACAGTCATGAGCGTCGGGATTGCCGACCTTACATGGCTTACGAACATGGGAGGCTGACTCTTTGTACAGGCTTGATGGATTTGTTTGACGGTATGAGCGTTGAGGCAGGATCGATCGGGCTCTAATCCAGACTTGTGAACAACAGTAGTGCGCGGTCACATGGACGTGTACGACGTATGCCCAATTGCTTTACGCAGTTAAAGTTGCTCTCCTTTGTGCGCTGCGCAATCTCCTGATCCTGACGGCAAAGAGAAGGGGCGGCGCAAAGATCATGCCTTCACTTGCTTCTGTGTACCACTGGCGATCTAGTCGAGCTCGGTTGGAGGAGTTGTGGGCGTGCGTGGGCGGTGAGACATTGAGTGTCCCGACGGACCACATTGAAGAGTAACTTAGAATCAATGCGGTCCACGGACTTTGCGCCGCTTCCATGCCACTTTTAGACAATCGGGCGATTTTGGCCTGAGTTGTGTGCAATCAGACATGCTCGGAAAATCAAGATTAGGCTTTTGTGCTCTCTCTCTCTCTCTCTCTCTCTGTGTGTCTCTCGCTCTCACGCAATAACCGCGTCCGACCTGTCCAACCTCGAACTGCTCTTTGACCATCGCGACATTCATCAGCTTTGCTCTGTCCCTTTGCATCGTGACACCCACGACTCTGCACCAACCCTCCAGCATAGATCCTGATCACATCAACGCTCCCACTACCAAGGAAGGAACTGCGCGTTAGAGGCAGTCATCATTCAATCGACATAACGTGGACATATCGCGACGACCCAGCTTGTCCAAGTCGCACCACTCTTGCTCTCACCACCTAGGCAACCATCGTTAGTCTTGTAGTCGCGCGAGCACACGATAGCGTCCGTTGCCTCTCCCACACGCACTCGGAACCCCCCATAGCATCATCATGCCCTCGATAGAAGCCAAGCTAAAGGGTAAGTCTATGCACCTTTGCTATTCTCTCCCCCTTGTTAACCGGCCACTGACGCAGACTTTCGTATCTCTCCTTCAACAGCTGCCAGCGCGGATACCGACACACTCTCCAGCAGGTCGGATCGCAAGTCGGCAGACGCCATCTTCCTTTCTGCGTCCAGTCTCACTCCTGAGCTCAGTCGCGTCAACTCAACGCCCTTATCGTCAGAAGGCCTAGACACAGTCAAGCTCCAATCTTCTTCATCCGTCAGCATCGATGATGCACAGTCACCGCTCACAATGGCCCCACCAAAACCAGGACCAGCAGATACGCTCTACCCAAGTCCATCAGGCGGATTCGTACCATCGCCGGAAGAAGGTCAGGATTGGAGATTGAAACCACCTCCACCAGGTCGCAACACAAATCCAGAAGCATCGACTTCGAAACCTTCCTCATACGGCACCACAGCTGCGGCAGCATCATTGTCTTCGCCACCAGCGTCGACTCGTGCTCTTTCCCCCGCGGCGGAGTCTTTCCAACGCCCTCTGTCTGGACTTACACCCACAGCTGCATCGAGCTCGTCCACACCAACGCGCCCACCATCACTGCCACTATCCAACGAGACTGCAGCAAAGATCGCCAATGCATCATCAAGCTCGCTTTCCAGACGAAACTCACAGGCATCCAACATAACTTCGCCTCAGTTGCGGCCTATCTCGAGCTCAGCAAGCTCTTCGCGACATCGTCTCAGCACCGCTTCCTCTGTCGGATCCGGACTCGCTCCTTCTACCAGTCAGGCATTGCCGCCAACAGCAGCTGTCGAATCAAGTTCAGACGCTGATGCTGCACAAGCCATGCCTCACGACACAGCGGTATCGCATCAAGAAGGGGCACACAGCTCCAAGTCGACACGTCCCAATTCTACTTCCAGCTACCAGACTGCCCGAATCGGTGATACTGCCCAGGAGCAGCTCTTCTCTTCGATCAAGGTTCGTGACTTCGCATACCCGAGCGAAGACCCACGACATCTCGGCGTGCAGCTCCTCGACCAATCCAACCAATATGCCGAAGAAGAGTATCATCGAATGCAACTCGACGCGCAACATGAAGAAGACCCTGAGGCCGAACACGAGTTCTACATCGAAGGTGGAGACGAATCTGAATTCGACGGCGACGAAGGCGACAATGCAGGTGTACCAGAAGGAGTCTACAAGGTGTTGTACGAATTTGCTCCTGAGTCGGAGCACGAATTGGCAGTCTTACCGGGTGAGGTTGTCCATGTCGTAGGATCGATCGAAGGTGGCTGGGCCATAGCGGTTAAGGAAGGGGGTGAGGAGGGTGTGAAAGGCTTGGTGCCAGCGACGTATCTGGAGTGGATGGCGCCATTCAGTGAAGGCGAAGAGAACTGAGGAGGGAGAGGCGGCAGAAATCATATATACCCTGACGGTGCAAGCGGCGATCAAGTCAAGTCACAATGTATTGTACGATGGGCTCTAGTTGCTGGATTCACTGAGACATCGAATGAAAACACACTTTTGATTCTTTCCCCTCACAATTCTTGCCGGTGTCGGATGTCAACAGTTCGCGAGGCTAACAAGCTGAGTTCCGTTGGAACGACAGAGGGCATCCCAATCAAGTCGAGTTAGAGTCCTCGAACGTGCGTTCGCTGATGATGGTACCGTGTGGTTGGGTCGAGTCTAAGCGTGAATCTGGCGTTGGACCCTGGCGAGCTCTATTTCCGCGAAGTGGTTCGTGCATCTCGTCCACTGCAGTCTTTATTTCTCGACCGACTTCTTCCCAGACTTTCTCCTCTTTCACCATCCTATCTCACCACGAGCCACATCATCAGCACCACCGCACACGTGATTCGCAAAATGGTCGACATCAAGGTCGGGATCCTCACCGTCTCCGACACAGCATACGCCGACGCATCGTCGGATCGTTCCGGTCCGCTTATCCGGGAGATTCTTTCCGATGCCGGTTACTCCACTGTGTCCAGTGGTATTTGTCGTGACGAACGTAACTACATCTCCAACTTTGTCAAGGAGCTGAGTGACGAATCCAAATGCGATCTCGTCATCACCACCGGAGGCACCGGTTTCGGTAGGCGCGACGTGACACCGGAAGCCATCGAACCTTTGATTCATCGTAAAACCCCGGCCCTTACACAAGCCATCACTGCCAATTCGCTCCGAAAGACGCCGCTAGCTGCGCTTTCAAGGGGCGTTACGGGTATTCGAACCATCAAGAATGAAGACGGAAAAGTGCAAAGGGAGGTCTTGATCGTGTCGCTGCCAGGAAGTCCAAAGGCGGTGAAAGAGTGTTTAGAGGTGTTGTTGGAAGGCGGAGTGTTGAAGCACGCTCTCGAGTTGTTGCAGGGTGGAACGGGGGAGGCGAAGCATAAGGAGATGCAGAGCGGAATGCATAGACAAGCCCAAACGCAATTGTCAGCTCCAGCAAGGGATCTATCGACGGCGACTGACACCGGCTGTGCCCACCACCACCACCATCACAACCACGGAGGCGGAGGAGGGCTCCACAGTCACTCGGCACCCAAGCCTCGCACCACTCCCGCGGACCACGACGGCTTCCGCACCATTGATCCCACTACTGGCCCGTCGCTTCGACATCGCATCTCACCCTATCCGCTGATCGAGCTCGATGAAGCCCTACGTATGATCGCGGAGCACACGCCCACGGCTTCCGCAACAGAAACGGTGCCCGTTGGCACGGCGCTCATCGGTCACGTTCTCGCAGAAGACGTCTGCGCAACCTCCGACCTCCCACCCGGCCCAACGACCAACGTTGATGGATACGCCGTCAACTCTTCCCTCACTCCAGCGGGGGAGTACACTGTGAAAACGCTGAAAACCCTCTCCAACGCGGGCCGCAACGGTACGCTCAAAGCAGGCGAAATCTTCCGCATCAACACCGGACAAGGCTTGCCCGCGGGTACAGACGCCGTTGTTATGGTGGAAGATACCGAACTCATCTCGGCTGACGAAAGCAATGGAGAAGAGTTGACTGTCCGCGTGCTCGCCCAGGTTGACGCAGGTGAAAACGTAAGGCCCAAGGGAAGCGATGTCCAAGCGAATCAAGTCGTTTTACGCAAAGGTACCACGATCACAGCGTTGGGTGGCGAGATCGGTACTTTGGCTTTCCTTGGAAGACGTAGCGTTTCGGTCTACCGCAAGCCCAAGATTGCAATTCTGAGTACGGGAAACGAGCTGCTCGATCTTTCCTCCACTACCTCTACTGCTGACGCAGGTGGAGAATCGTGGGGATTCAGCGTGTTCGACTCCAACCGTCCAGGTTTGCAAGCAGCGATCTCGGGGCTCGGATTCCCTGTTCTCGACCTAGGCATCGTCTCCGATGACGTTGATGCTACACTCTCCGCCTTACAAAAGGGTCTCGCTGAAGCAGACGTAATCATCACAACCGGCGGAACAAGTATGGGCGAATCTGACCTGCTCAAACCGCTCATCGAACGACGTCTCGACGGTCAAATCCATTTCGGCCGTGTAGCTATGAAGCCTGGCAAACCTACCACTTTTGCCACCAATCCCAATGGAAAGGTGATCTTCGCTTTGCCGGGCAACCCAGCGTCAGCGTTGGTAACGTTCTACGTATTTGTCTTACCCGCTTTACGAAAGATCGCTGGCTACCCTCCCTCCCCCTCCCTGACCGCCGATAAAGGGCACAATTGGGGTTTGCCAGAAGTAGAAGTGACGCTAGGAGACGAAATGCGTCTGGACCCACGTCCGGAGTTTCACCGCGTCACCATTCGAGCCGATCATGGGAAGGGACTGGTAGCCTACAGTACGGGGAGTCAGAGAAGCAGTGGGATGCACAGCATGTCCACAGCTAACGGATTGATCGCTTTACCAGCGCTAGCGAAGGGGGCAGGAAAAAGAGTGCTGGAAAAGGGAGCGAGGGCGAAAGCTATCGTCCTTGGTTCGATCGTGTAAACCTACGCAAGTTAGCAGCTTCTGCGGAAAATGACGACGAGTCTCGTCTGAGCATCAACAATTACGCTGAAGAAGAAACTTGGAATGGCCGCTGAATTAAAACAGATGTCCACCGATGGTGGAGAGATATTGTGCAAGGAAATGTCGCTTGGCTCAATGACAATCTTCTTATAGCGCCCATCCCCGCGGCAAGTAAGTCAGACAAATGTAAAGATCACCTTACATGTCTCCCCCGCTGGACGTCCAAAAAAAAGCTCAAGATCATCGAGATGAAAGTCATACTACGTACGCATCGAACAGTCTCATCCTCCAATAACTTAAGTCAGCTCAGATTTCGCAATCGATACCAATCTCACGCGCCCGCCTGATGTTCACGCAGCGACCACCTACGCATGAAAGCTAGAGACAATTATATGCACCTGAATTGACGAAGCATAGGACCAAATAAAAAAACAAAGTGATATAAAGAAGATCAAGATGGCTAAAGACGGTCCCAAAAGCTCCTAACCTGTGTCTCTACCTCACCGACACTTTCGTGTAGCCTACTTTGACTGGGGAGACTGATGCTGCTCCTACTAGCTCCACTGGCTGCGCTGGTGACGGAAGAAGTGGTGCGCTGAGTAGCGGGCGACGTCATCGGATCTTGATCTTCTCCGGCTAGTTGGAGAGGTTGGATTGAAGGGCGTTCCCTTTCGTAGTGCTGTGATGATGGAGGCGAGTCAGAAGGCCAGGGTAAAAGTTGGGTTTCCGACTCTTCGACGTTCTCCAGCTTTTGACCAAGTAGGTTAGTGCCATGGGTGAGTGTTGTGTCCCCTGCTGCGTCTTGGTTATCATCGTCGTCGTCGGAAAGCACATCCTCTAGGTCGGCGCTAAGCCCACTTCTCCTCTCCTCTTCTTCCTCCCTTTTCACAACCGCGTCCTCTCCCATCTGCTTCTGCGAGACAAAGTTACTCAGACTCAGCTGCATTCCTTTGTTCTGCCTTCTTTCTTCCTCCTTGAGCGCTGCTACGATGAGGTCAAACTTCCCGCCCTCGCCGACTTTCATTGAGGTATTTGAGGGGGTGAGGCTGATTGGGTTGATCCTCGCCATGCGTTGTTGCGTAGGCGTCGTAGCACTTAGCGGTCGGATACGCGAAAGCGAAGAGGAGGGAGAGGGGTCTGTACGACGCCGCTTCTTGCTGCTCAGTGGCGATGTTTCCTCGGCAGCGGCATGAATCGAAGCTGAAGTCGGGGACGAAGTCGAAATGTTCAAGCGCGGACGTGAAGGAGATGACGGTTGTGAAGACGGCAGAGAAGGCGAAGAAGAAGGAACGACAGTCTGAAGGAGTAGATCTTCGTCATCTGATGTCGGGATCTCCATTATCGGTGGGGCTACCGGCGGTGGCGATGGTGGCGGATCATAGGGCTGTATACCGTCATCGTCGGCCCATGGAAGAGCTTGCGTTTCATCTTCGTTTTGTCCTCTTGTTGCATCTTCTGGATCCGAGTCGCCCAGAGCATCCGGCCAGGGCAAAGGTAATGTCTCCGATTCATCCTCCATCACGTCCTGCAACTGTTGCTGATGCTCGTCTTGGTGCTGCTGCGCAGGCGCGTGGTGAAGTGACGTTGTCGATGGCCCTGCATCGGCCCAGCGCGCTTCCGAGGTGGCACGGCGCTGTGCTCCCCCTGATCCGAACCCTCCTCCTTTTGGGGCAGGTACATTTTGCAACGGCTGCAACGAAGCAGCTCTCCCCATCGGAGCACCAACGAATTGTGTTTCCAGCGCATAGATTCGTCTATTTGTCCTCGGCGACCTCATCACCGCTTCTGTTGGGGCAAATCGCGTTCCGTTGCTCAGCCTCGCTGCCTCCGGGTCCACTGCACTGTTCTGCTTCCTCGGCATGCCGTAGTCCCTCGCGACATTTCTATCAGGATCCTTCCTACTTTCGCGACGAGGAACAGTGATCTTCGATGGCCCAGCGATCAGCGAAACACCATTCTCTCGTCGCGCACTTCTCCTCATCGCGGCCGAGGTCGACGTCGGCGAAGACCCTATCATCCGCCTATGCGCTTTTTCCACCTCATCCTGCATCCTCTTCTCCTCCTGATCTTTAATCTGATCTTTTGGCAGTCCTGCCAGCCTTTGGAAGAGCGCAAGCTTTCGATCCGAGCCTTTTGTCCAAGCGGGAGGGGTAAAGTTGGACAGCGTTTCTTGCATCATGGTTGGTTGCCATTGCGGTGATGTTTCCTGCTCCTGCTGTGGTAGTCGAGGTCGAGGCGGTGTCGTATGTTGCTGTGGTTGCTGTTGCTGGGGACGAGGGAGAGGTCGGGCTGGAAAGGGTTCTACACGTTGTAGCAGTGGCTCTGGATTCGACCTTGGCAACGCGGGAGGCGGCGGTGAAGGTGCTCTGTTCGGAGTAGAAGATCGACTGGCGGTCAAAGAGCGAGACACGCTCCCAAATCTGCCGCGTAGCAGATTAGCTGCGCGCGCTTCTAGGTCGTCATCCTCTAGTGCTGCCACTCCTACCGTTGTAGCGACTCCGTTTACATTCGTCCGGTGCACCTTGCGTACACTCGGCGAATCCAGATCTTCCCTTGCGCTTAGGTTGCTTGTGGCTGCTGATGTGACTGGAGCAGCAGCAGGCGCAGTGTTAGGAGCAAAGAAGCTGGACAGCTTGCGCTGTTTACCAGCTCCAACTTGTATCGAGCTGTTGCCTACTTTACTCGCTGACTGAGCCGCAATTGAAGCCGTCCCTCCGTTGCTGAGCTTGGAAAGCGTCCGCAACGGCGTATACCTCGACCCTGACGGGAGGTTAGTCCTGTCCCCAAGTACCGGAGGCGAAGGTTTGGAGTTGGACCTAATCCAACCGGTCGATTTAACTGAGGACGAAGTCGTCGCTGCCGTCTTTGGAGTAGCATATCCCCCTTGCGCAGCCGTATGTCGGCTAGTAGCTACCATGATGCTACTGCTTCTGCTGCTGCTATGATGAGTTTCGAAACGTATCGAACATGTTTCTTATTGTGACACCTCTTCTTTCGTTCGTGCTGTCGGCCCAAAGGAGTGTGTAAGGCGTGGTGATGGAAGTAAAGAACGATGGTCCTATACACGACGTAATGACGGCCAATGTAACAATGTGCAAGGCTCAGCATTTTGTCTTGAGGACAAGCGCGTGTCGCGCCCCGCCTTGGAAAGGAGGTTTCGTGACTTTCTGTGTGGAGGCAGAAGAATCACAGAATGTTAGAGCGACATATTTCAAGAAGAATTTTCATAAAGATATCGGATGCAGCCTGCTTGTCTTCGCCCGCCTCATCGTGTAGCTTTTCTGTACGGCGTATGTCATGGTCTGAGCGCACTGCTCTGAGGATACGCTAAGTGGACTCTCACCGCCATTGGGTTGTATGACTAGCGAAGCACAGGCAAATGTGGAGCGAGCTGGCGATGAAGTAAGGGTTGATCTGGCTCACTTCCATGTCTAGGGAGCAGACATTAGGTTTCTATAGTACAACATGGATGACGAAACGATCTATCTTTTGCTTGGCTTCCAAATTTCCTCCTTCTTGAGATGCCATTGAATTGCATTAAAGCGCAGAGTCCCAGAAGTACTTGAGGGCACCTGGAATGCGTTCGCCTGTTTCGACTTCCTTCGTAATGGGTTTACCTGCAACATCGTGGTGCGCACAAAGCAAAAGAAACATCGAAATCGTCAGTACATTCACCTTTCTGTCCAATCTCATCGCTACACAAACAATACTTACCTCGCCAAACCAGCCTACCCCATGCCTTACCATGCTTTCCGCCATCCTTCAACCTCACCTTGGTGATTTCCCAATAACACAAATGTCCTTCACCATCTTGCTTCTTCGCTCCGCCGTTTGCATGAACCTGCGCCAAATGCTGTTTCAAATCCACCTCATGCGGAACATCCAGCCCTTTTGCTGCCCAACGTCGTTGCCTAACTTTAGCCCCCACGCCGTCGTTTGGAAGCGAAGACAAAAGCTGATAGAGATTCTTGTGTGGTTTCTGACTGCGTGCCAGCGAAGGTGGAAGATGCGTTTTCGAAAGATGCGAAGTGAGAATATCGGAAGAGGACGAAGAGGCAGAAGCGGAGGAGCGCGAGGCTTCCGAAAGAAGCGTCAGTGTTCGACGAAACATGTTTGCGATCTATGTGCGACGGTGAGGAAGAGGTGGTGACGAGGAGAAGTGATTCAAGGGCAAATTGAAGTGGAAGCGGAGAAATGTCAAAAATCGGAAGGCGCACTTTGAGTGAGCGTTGGGGTCGATCACGTGACGAGGCTCGACCCTGAACCCTCCGCTCTACCTCCTCCTCCGCCTAAAATTCCTCTCCCTCTGAATCGTCTTTGCTAAAACATGCAGCGACAAAGTGACACGCAAGGGAGCATGCGAGAGCTCGTCATGTTGGTCGTAGACGAATCTCGATTTAGAGGTAAAAAGATAGCATGATGAGGCCGAAACAACTACAGTACAAATTCGGTCAGGAACGAGGAAACGATGCAACACGATGACGGAGAGCGCTAAGGCCAGCATACTACCAATCTTCTACTGCAAAGTTTAGGCAGCAGAAGCATTCGCAGCCAATGCAGCAGCTCCAGCACCCTTCAGCAAAGTAGCAGCGTCCCTTGCCCTCTCGTCACCCAATGCACCCTCGCCTCCTGCACCTCCAGCTCCCGCATGTCCCTCTTGCAGCAACTCGCACAATACACCTACCACGGCATCCACCTCGTCCGGTGCGATACCTCCACATCCTGCTGCGATCAATCTCCTGTATGCGGCCATGGTCTTGCCTGTACCTTGCTCTCTCGCCCTCGAAACGAATGTGTCCACCAACTCATTCCTCTGACCCTGCACTTCACCGAGCTGCTTCTTCAATTCAGCGATGGCCGTCTTGACATCAGTTCCAGCAGGAAGTGCTCCGATGAGCTTGTTGCCCTCATCAGCCTGGTTAGCCGCATTACTGTTGGACAGAAGCGCACCTGGTTCCAAACCAGCTTGCAGCCTAGCGCGCTTGACCGCTTCCTTTCCTTCAGCCCATCGACGTTCAAGATCGTCGCGTGTACGCTTGTTGATGCCATGCTTCAGTGCCAATTGCAGTGAGTCCACACGTTTTCGCTCCTCCTCGACTCCCTTCGCCTCGTGATGCAATCCCTCAGCAACCTTGGCGCTGTCCTCAATCTCGGTCTGGATCTGCTTGAGCAGACCGTGAGCTTGAGTTAGCTTCTTTTCGGCCGTGTTGATCTCGCTGTCGTAGCTATCAGCAAGACTGTGGAGCAAGTTGCTCATCAGTGTGACGGCGCGACCGGCAGTGCGTTGACCAGCTTCCGAGGTGTGTAGCGAAGAAGTGGGCAGGACAGGCAGACCGTCAACGCCGAGCTCGATCCCTGCGGGTCCGGTGCGCGATGGCGAAGATCGGAATCGCTCGTCTTCGATAATGTAGTCCTCGGCATTCTTGCCCTCCTTGTTGCGGATCTTGGGATCAGCACCGTGCTCAAGCAACAATCGCACAAGCCTCTTGGATCGTGCACGTGCCGCCATGGTGAGCGGCGTCTCTCCCTCGTCATCTTGGAAGTTGAGGATATCTGCAAGCTGGTCACCGTAGTCAGCAAGACGATTGATCATGGTCTCCATATAGTATCGTGCAGCATGGGGCTTGCCTCTGCTCAGGGCAAGATCGACGACGTGATGGAAGACAGTGCGGTCGTTCCTGTCGATGTTGAGGATGGATCGATGCAAGAGCTCGAACAGCTCGGGGAACTTGCGAAGATCATAGTTGTTGGAGAACATGGTGGCGCGCATGAGGGCAGTCTGCTGGTTGGTGTTGACGCGGAAGATATCTGCACCAGCCGAGAGAAGGAGCTTGACGACGCGAATGCGACCCATAGCACAAGCCCAGTGAAGAGCAGTGTGTTCGTCGTCGTCGATGCTCATGTCGGGGTTAAAGTCGGGTGGAGGGTTGATGAGAAGCGAGGGAACGGTGGTGTTCTCGGTGACAAAATAGTCGAGGATGATGTCGGCGTATCTTGCCTGATTGTTGGCTTCCCTGCCGTTGTAGCCGGTTTGCTGCGAGCCAAAAGCAGGGTTGGTGCGATCAGCAGGCAACGGGCTTGGAGTACGAGAAGAGCTGCTAATGTCGCTGGGAGAAGGGCTCATGCTACCCTCTGAAGCATTGTTCTGTGTAGCGCCGACGACTTCAGACTCGGTCTCGATGCTTGTAGCGCGTCGTGATCGGCCGAGGGCTCCTGCATCTACAGGGACGACCTTTTTGGTGCGATTGGATGTGGAGATGGTATGCTTGGGTGCGGGGGGAGGCGAGTCGGCAGCCGAGGGAACGTAGGAGGTAATAGGCTGAAGCAGAGCAAGGATATTGTAACGTTCTGCCAGCTCAATGGCGACATCGAGCGGGATCCATGTGCCCTGGTATTTGCCGTATCCACCTTGAACCTTTTCGTGAACACCCTTTTGGATCTCGCGTTCAAGGACACGCGTACGCTGAGGTTTGTCGAGACCGACGACTTTGAGGATCTGAGTAGCATTGAGCCAGCTGTCGGAGCGTCTCCTCATGACGGCGACATTGTTGATGATGCATTCGTAGACTGGCACGCCCGAGTAGGTGGCCTGAGGAAGAAAGATGCGGAAGGAGAAATAGAGACAAAGGATGGGGTCAGATCTGCTACACTCATTGCTGCAACAATACTGAGTATCCACCTACCTTGAAGATGGTCTTTTCGCCGCTCATAGTGATGATGTTGGTGTGCTAAGCGGCGAAGCAAGGGGGCAGCAGAAGAGGCTCAAGTGTTGAGAAGAGCGCTGACCTGGCGATCGGAGCTGAGCGTGAAGTGTTCGGCGGTCAGAATGAAGTCGATAGCCGAGACGACCGCTTAGTCCAGCGTGGTTGTAGGAGCTGAAAGGGCGATGACGCGAAAAGCAAAGAAAGCTTTGGGGGAGATGAAGATGGCGGGTGAAGACGAGGATGTGGGATGAAGGACGAGAAAGTGTTGAGGACCCTAGCTCTTAGCTCAAGCTCGAGTGTTGGATAGTGTGCCAAGTGTGCATTTGGCGAGGCTGCAACTCAGTGTGGCTCGATCGAGAGAGAGACAGCGCTGTGAGGTTGGATTGGCTTAGTGACACACCTTCGAATCTGCTAACTGACAAGTGTCCGTGGTGTTAAATGGCTTTTGTTCAAGAGATTTCTCGACTTTCGTGACGCGACTTGGCTGGCACAAGGGTGCGGTGCGGCCGAGTGTTGGTCTGGTCGCCTTTTTCGCGTCTCGGCTTCTGAACTAACATTTCGATATCTGACAAATAGAGGGGAGGAAGAAAGACACGGCCGAGATTAGTCTTGGCACTTTGTGCTGAGCTAGATTTTAGACTTTTTTCGCAGACCAAGCCAAGCCAAGCTCGGCTGATAGGAACACCAGGGCAGTAAATTTTCGTTGATGCAGCTGTGCGAAGAAAGAAAATTTGGAGAGCTTCAGGGTCGTGTGTGCAGGCAGAGCAGCTTTGATATGGCAACGAGGAAACGGAAACAATAGACATCGACTCGCCGTACTTGAATCGGCAATCATCCGACACTCCATCCACATCTCTTCTACAAGCGCACACTGTATCGACTCACTAGCAACGGTATATAAATAAGCAAAAGAAGCAACGAAAACGCTGCTGTACAGCGATTACCGGCACAACTCCGCACCTCGACTGAATCACGACATTCTGCTCTCCTAAGCTCAGCTCTATCTCTCCTAGCTTAGACTTCATCTCACACCTTTGCATCACGGAAGGAAAAGGCTTTCACTGCGCTTATCTCCAATTCTAATCCGCTCAACATGTCTTCCGCTTCATCTGCCGCTTCGGACTCGGAAGACGACCGAATGACTACTCGATCGGCTCCCGCAACCACATATCGCCCCATTGCACCTCTTCCCACTTCACCTCGTGCCACATCGCCCTCTTCCACATCAGGCGAACCAAGCAGTCGACGTGAAACCGCCGTCGATTCCATCCAGTCCCGTTTGGCCCATAACAACAACGACGCAGCTTCGGTCGCTTCTTCCAACTCCAATTCTTCCTCAAACAAAGCTGCAGCTCACGCCATGAGACACGCTCTGCCGCCTAAGCCAGTTACTGCTCTTCCTGGCGCTTCCGCTTCTGGCTCTTCTTCGGCATCGGCGAGCAATGTCAACGGTACAGCCAGCTCTGCCGCTGCAGCTGCTAAGGCGAACAGTGCTAAGCGCTCGCGCGTTGACTCTTCGCTCGTTCCCCAGGTTCCCAAAGTCCCCAAAACCGCGACTGAAAAGGAAAACACCCCACGACTCATCGTTGTTCTCGAACAGGCCTGCTTGGAAACATACAAGGTCTCCACCGGTTCAGCTAGCCGTGGACCAGCAGGTGGAGGAGGAAGAGGAAACAAGGATGGTGGAGACAAGTACGCTTTGCTTAACTGCGATGATCATCAGAGGGTACTCGCAAAGATGGGAAGGGACATTGCTGAAGCTCGACCCGACATCACCCATCAATGTCTCTTGACGTTGCTCGATTCCCCCTTGAACAAAGCTGGAATGCTGCAAGTCTACATTCACACCGCCAAGGGAGTCCTTATCGAAGTCAACCCACACGTTCGTATCCCACGCACGTTCAAGCGATTCTCCGGCCTCATGGTGCAACTCCTTCACAAACTCAGCATCCGTTCCATGGGAGGTTCTGAAAAGCTCTTGCGAGTCATTAAGAATCCCGTTACCGACCATTTCCCCGCCAACACGCACAAAATTACCCTCTCGTTCGACTCACCCGTTCAACGCCTGAGTAACTATCTGCCGAGTATTCCGGATAATCACAGCATTGCGGTGTTTGTAGGTGCAATGGCACATGGAAAGGATAACTTTGCAGATGGCGTGGTGGACGAGAAGATCAGTATTTCGGAGTATAGTTTGAGTGCCTCGGTGGCATGTGGAAAGTTTTGTTGTGCGTTGGAGGACTTTTGGGGTGTCGTATAGTTCCTTCCCAACCTTGTTTTCGCAGTTCGTGCTTATCTTTCATTTAGGGTCGTTGGTACAATGCAATGCTTTTCGTTCTTTACACTCTCTGTCGACTTTACCGTTGCTTGGCGATCAATGTGAGTCTCTATTGAAGTTCTACAGCGAACGGAGGAGCGAATTTTCTTACATGCGAGTCTTTTGAAAATTATCCATATGCGTAGGCAAAACAGCCTGTCCTTTCGCCCAAGCTTCGACCAACACTCTAGCGATTGCCGTCTCGGGAGGCAATCTAATTTGAATCTTCTCCTTCTCTTCCTTCTTCTTCTTTCTTTCCTCTTCACCTTCTTCGTGGTGTTCTTTGTCGAGCTTTTCCAATTCCGCCCTAGTAAAGTGGTTTCGAGCCTCCTTGCCCTCGATCACTTCCAGAATCTGTTTCCTGGTGTAAAACCTTGCATCTTCCAACTCGTTGTCCAGGTCTAAACGGATGAGGCTTTCGTCGTCGGAGGTTGCAATACCGTAGAAGCCGGCCATGAGGTTAGTGGGGTAAGGCCAAGGTTGACTGGAGTGGTAGATGACTTGGTCAACTTTGATGCCACTTTCTTCGAGAACTTCGCGACGAACGGCTTCCTCGAATGATTCGCCCGGTTCGCAGAAGCCAGCTAAGCACGAGTAGAAGCCTTTAGGCCATTTCTTTTGGCGACCGAGTAGAACTTTTTCGCCATCGGGAGAGATGATCGCCATGATGATTACGGCATCGGTTCGCGGGTAATGTGTATTGCTGAGTTGGGTCGTGGTTGCGCAGATGCCCTTGCCGTCGTCTGCAAACGAAGCATGCTTGCCGTCGGACAAGAAGGCGGTGGAAAAGTTGGTGCCAGGAGTAGCGTGGCCGAGGGAGGAGGAGCAACCGCGTTTGTAACCGGCCCAGAGAGAGTATTGTGGACGTGAACAGCCGGGACAGTAGGTGTAACGTTCATTCCAGTCGATCAAGCTCTTTGCTTGGGCAACGATAGCTGCTTGTTCTCGAGGCCAAGCGGCTGCACGACTGGATGCCCGCAGGTCGATGAAGTCGTACTTGTCGCTCTGGCCCTCGAGCTTCTTGAGCAGACCTTCCATTGGTGCAGCTTCACCTTCTTTGAGGAATGGAGGACGGTAAGTAAGGGAGAGGGCGAAGTAAGGTGTTCCAGCGGGGGCAGCTTCATCGTTCGCCGCATCCGTCTCTTTGTTCGCGTCCTTAGCCATTTGACCAGGCAGCGAAGTTTCGTGGAGGTTGGATTCGTCAATACCCAAAAAGACCAGGGCTAGCCTGCTCGGCCCAACACCATCCGTTGCTCGAGCAAAGTCCCTCTCGCTGGTTCCTTCTCCCTCCCCCTTGTGCTCCAATCCGTACGCCTGGGGACCAAAGACGAGTGCATTGTCGTCTTGAGTCTGGACACCACCGGAGAACTTGACATTCTCGAGAATGTAAGGTCTCACTTCGTCCCACGAAAGAGTAGCCAGCGTTCCCTGCAATTCTCCCTCCCCAGCGTGGCACAAAGGATTGTTGTTCTTGAGAAGAACGAATCGCGTCGAGGCAGAAGTGACGGTAGAGTTGAGAAACTTGGTTTCAGTGCGGAGCCACGAGAGACGGTTGAGCTTGCTTCCAGCGTAGAAATTGACGGTGGAGAAGGAGGGGAAGGAACCCGCTTGCTGCTGCGTTGATGTCATCTTGACTGATGTAGCTGAAGCTTTGGGGATAGAGTTGATGCGAATAGGTGTGATTGCTTTACGGCGATAAGGTGCGAAGGTGGAGGTGTGAAGCGATGCGATAAAGCGGCCTTGATGATGGATTGATCGAACGGCTTGACGAGCGGATAGGCTGGCCAGGAGAGACATGCAGGTGACCTCTACGGGACGGTCGAATGCCTCAAAAGGATAGTGAGTTGGGAGAGGGAGTGGGTGAGAAGGAAGATGGATGCTTCGAAGGAGAAGATACGGTGGGGCCGTGCGGACAAGGTCAGCTCTTCGCCCTCGTTGAGCTAAGCTCTCAAGGCACGAACGACATCGAGATTGCACCAGCTCGGCAATACATCACCGCAAGAACCGGCGTCATCAGCGACGATTCAGTCACGTCACTTTTCGCAGCTTGAATTTTCGTATTTTGTTAGGCCGCTTCCTTAGTTCTTTTTAGCATTTCCAGAAAGATTGCTTTATCCCTCCGCCTCGTACACACTGCGGTCACACAAGAAAAGAAGTGGAAGACAAGACTAGATCTTTGCTATTGCTGCAATGCGTAAAAGTCGTATTCCTGCGCCCACTGCGCCAACATGGGTCGAAAAGGACGACAAAGCAATCAAAGTACCGTGAGGGTATCAACAGCCTTTGAATGTGTACTTCGGACGAAAAAGCAAAGTGGAAGCCAGAGCAAGAGACGGAGACAAATTTACAAGTAACCCTCGAGTAAAAGGAAGTGGATGCTAGAGAACAAATGAGAGAGAGACAGAGAAGAACGAGTGGGTGTGCAGAGAAGGATACCGCATCCCCTTCGACCACCCTGCATGCGAAGACCCTAGAATGCGATTAGAGAAAGTAGTAAAGGGCTTCGAAAGCGGGAGTAAGGACAGGAGAGGGATGGGCGCTTTTGATAACAAGTGCAGTTGCGAAAAGAAACGGCTATGATGTGTAGGTGTGGGTGGTATCCTTCACGCAAAGATGTGCGATGATGATGATGCTAGGAGTGGGGATCGAAGAGAGAGATTCGGGGCGACAAGCTTAGTCGTCGAAGGTCATCTTCTTGCCGGCAAAGTCGGCAGCGCCACCAGTGCGTGCGCTACCTCCACGGGCACCCCATCCTCCGCCACGGGGGATACCGCGGAACGAGCCATCGTGGCCACCACGTCCTCCACCGCGACCACCTCGGCCGACACGACCGCCACGGTCACCGAAACCGCCACGTCCTCCACCACGGCCTCCACCGCCACGTCCACCGCCGAATCCTCCACCACGTCCTCCACCACGGGGAGCACCTCCATCGCGGTCCCTTGGTGTGGAGAAGTCGAGACGCAAAGGACGGCCAGCGAGCTCCTGACCAGTCATGGCGTCAATGGCAGTCTGTGCGCTCTCCTGCGAAGCGAATTCGACGTAACCGAAACCCTTGGGGCGACCCGAGTCAGGGTCCTTGGGGAGACGAACACCGGAAACCTCACCGTGCTCGGAGAAGGCGTTCCAGACATCGTCCTCGGTAATGTCGAAGGAAAGGTTACCGATGAAGAGAGTGCTCGAGGGAGCGGATCGCTCGTCGTTGAACTTTTTGGCGCGGTTCTCGGTAACGTCACCCTTGGGGGTGGAAAGGTCGATGCGGATGGCACGGCCGTCCACCTCCTTGCCCTGACCCTCCTCAAAGGCCTTCTTGGCGGCAGCGGCGGTAGCGAAGTCAACGTAACCGAAACCACGGCTCTTGCCGGAAGTGCGGTCAAGCTGAACACGAGCTGAGGTGACTTCACCGAAAGCCTCCATCTCGGACTTGAGCCAGTCATTGTCGACATTCCAGCTGAGCTGACCAACCCAGATCTGGTTGGTCTCGCCCTCAGCGAGCTCAGCGGCGGCAGCGGCGGCCTCCTCGGTCTTGGCCTTCTTAGCAACAGGAGCCTCCTCCTCGGCCTTGCGCTTCTTGGAGTCGGTCTCGGCAGCGGGCTTGTCGTCCTCCTCGTCGTCCGAGGAGTCGGAAGAGTCCGAGTCAGAGGAAGAGTCAGAGTCGGACGAGTCGGAAGAGTCGTCAGACGAAGAGGCAGCAGCAGCGGCACCGTTGGTCTTGGGCTTCTCCTCCTCCTCGTCGCTCGAGTCAGAGGAGTCAGAGTCGGAAGAAGAGTCGGACTCAGACTCAGACTCAGACTCGCTGGAGGAATCAGAGGAAGACTCGGGCTCGGGGGTAGGGGCCTTCTTGGCCTTCTTGTCCTTCTTCTCCTTTTTGTCCTTCTTGGCGTCAACGACGGGAGCGGGGGCGGCGGCGGCAGCGACCTTGGTGGACTTGTCCTTCTTAGCCATTTTGTCTATTGTGTTTGGCTGGATGCCAGGGTATGTGTTTGGGAAAGGGAAGGCGGTTAGATGCGGGTAAAAGAAAGAACTTCGAGCAGGATGGGTCTTGCAAGAAGATGGATGAGGGTGGTGAGAAGAGAGGAGGGATGACGACGGTCGAAGGGCTACTAAGTGTACTACAAGGCTCTAGAGGGTCGACTGTCGAACAGAGAGTCTTTGCTTCTCGCCAGGAAGAGAAGAAAAATGAAAAATTGACCAAAACGGGGTCCTTCCTGCAAAAGAATTTTTGGCAGAGAGGAAGTTTTCTCTAAGCTCGAGGTGCATATCGAGGCAGAAAAGCAGTCAAGTCTCGAGTGGAGTTGAGACGCTCGCTAGACACAGGAAAAAAAAGGTCAATCAGAGGCCAACGGCGAAATTTCGGCCTCAGCGCAGTGGCAACAACGCCGAAGAAATTAAAGCTGAAAAAATGAGAAATTTTCCAAAGAATGCAAAAATTTGGCCTGTTGGTCGCCTTCGCGTCTTCGCGTGTCCACCTCAAAGCTGTCTGCTGTTGCAAAAAGCTGAGTCTTCCAGACTCAGATTGTCGACGTCTGAGATGGACAAAAAAGTAAGAATTATGGAGACTGCATGAGTCGAACACGCGACCTTTCGCAATTTAGACGATGCTAAGCGAACGCTCTACCAACTGAGCTAA
>JAXQGJ010000183.1:0-26183 GCA_037039655.1 Pseudozyma sp. M118-08B | reverse complement strand
TGAGCCATACTTATTACAGATAGCTTTTCAAGTATATCTTTCGCTCTCAGTTCTTGAGCTACTCCAATTAATGTATTCTCTCTTCCACATCATCACCATCACCATCATTGCCTTACCTCGTCAGCCCTTCCATATCCCTCTATACAGCTCTCAGCTAAACATTCTGATCAAGCCAAGCGCTTGAATCTGAGTATAAGAACTGCACTCCCTATCTTTCTCCAGCGAAGGTTTTCCTCCTCACATCGACCTTGCCTTCCTGGCGAAACATACTACAAACATGGCGGACGCAGCCCACGAGGCTTCCAACCTCATCCACGACTTCCTGTCCGATGTCATCCCCTATCCCATCTTCCGCGTCCTCGCTGGCTTCTCCAACCTCATCTACAGCCTCATGGGCACGGCCAATAACCCCGCATCATGGACATCGACCCTTCTTCCGCCCTTGATCACGTTCTTCCTGGCTTACTTTGCACTCCTTACAGCATATCGTACTGTTCGCTCAATGCTGTCGCTCGCCTGGTTCGGTATCAAGTGGGGAGCTATCATTGGTGGTCTGATTGCCATCTGGGCTTGGTGGACAGATAACACCGATGCGATCAACAGCACCGGCACGGTTCCTGGCCGAGGAGGCTTCTTGAATCAACGTAAGTTTGCGAGCAACAGCAGCTTAGTATTGGCATAGGCTCCACATACTGAGCTCCACCTTCCCATTCATATCCTCGCTTCCGATTCTTGCGTCGGCATGTTGGTGCAATATAGTGTTCAAACGCTGATCAAGCATTTCACCTGATGTCCATCGAACACGCAGTCAACTCACTCGGTCCGCTCATGAACACGCTCTACACCCAGCTACCTGACCTATCCGGAAGCGGCGCTGCTTCCTCACGCAGCAGTCGTCGCCGCGCATCAACTCCGCAATCACGTCGTCGTAGTTCCCGCAACAATCAACGCGCATTCTCATTTGACCCTACCGCCGATCTACCTGATGATCTTGGTGCAGGCTTCGGGGCTTTTGCCGACCTTTTCGGGCGTTCCAACTCGAACGATGAAGCGGCCAACAATGGCGGTGTCGACTTCGCCTCTCTTCTCCGCACGGTCGTAACAGAAGGCCAAAGACAAGGGATTGATGCGCTCTCAGCGTTGAGAGCAGCAGGAAGGGTACAAGACGAGCTAAGAAGGTTCCAGCTCGATCCCACTGCTTGGTTTGAAGGTGTCGGAGAGCGTTTCAGAACGCCAACACCAGAACTCGGAGGAGAAGCTGGAGGCTATAACACAAGATCGAGGACGAGGAGTCGTCAAAGTCAGCAACAGCAGCAGCAGCGAGCATCACGAAGAGGCGGTGCCAGTGGTGGACGTGGTGGTGGATTCTGGGATGAAGCGGAACAGCCTAACTCGTGGTGGTCCAACGTCGCTTCTGGTGTCAATGAATTTTTGAAGCGAGAACCAGATTCAAACGCTGGTGGTAGCAGGTCAAGACGCAATCGTCCTCCGCCGTCATACGACGACTATTAACGTACCGCTATTCACACAAATTGGCACACACTTGCAATTCAGGAAGATTGATCCATTGGTGTTATCGATTCTATAAAGTATTCCATGTTCCTTGTCCCCCTTGATCATTTCATGCTCCTGATGTCTAACATATACCGCGTCTGCGTTTCAGTCATTGCTGTGCTCACTAACCTCCTCCAACCCCGGCACCTTTTCCGTTCTGACCCCCAACCTCCGTGCAATATCCTTACTTACCTGCCTAACACTCTCCACATCCTCTCTGGTCCACCCAGCCCTTAACGCGCCACGCATATGCCACAACACTTCGGCTCTACAATTCTGCGTTACCAAACTTGCCAATACCACCAACTCTGTCTCTTTCCAGTTGATCACCTCTTGATTAGCGAGTGTGAAGCCATAGTTGATTTCGAGGGTTAGAAACTTTAGGTCTGGCATGTTATCTGACATTTTTCCATCTAGAATACCGGTGAGGTTGTGTTTGTAGACTCGATCGAGTGCTTCGTAGGCGGGGTGTTGGAGGGATGTAATGGGGTTATTGATGGTTGAAGCTCTAGCGAAATCGTCTTGGGTGAGAAGGTAAGATGGGGGGGAAGTGGAACGTATGTGTTCGAGAAGGATGAAAACGGTATCGAGTGCAGGGGGGATGCCAAAGATGATACTGCCTTTCACAAGCGTTTCCTGTATCTTCCTCTGGACGCCCCGCGAGGCCTCTGCGAGTTGCGACTCTGTAGCCTTGGAGGCGAAGGGAGAGGAAGAAACGGTTTCGGAAAAGGCTAGCTCGTACAATGGCACAACGGTTTCCGGTCCCTGATGACACGATACCAGCGCTGAAGTGAGCACCAATAACCACGCTTTACTCCGTACATTGGGCGAAAGGATGGAACGAAAGTGTTCGATTTCGGTAGGTGTAATGTTGGCCGGCACTGCAGGTTCAGGGTACGAACCCACATCGGAAGCGGAAGCGGCTGCGGGGATAGTGGGGGAAGCCATAACGCCGGGAGTGGGACCCAACGTTGGCATGGTGGAGACGCCGCGTCGTGCCGCAGATGAAACGGATACGCTAACGAAAGTCGGCTTTAGCAGCTGTAACGAGGCTCTTCCAAGAATGCTGCTGGTTCTTGTTGTTATTACAGGTCTCAACAGCATCGAGAGCAACCTTTGATGGATTGAAAAGATAGACGATGGGGCTCGAACGAACAGCAAATACAGAGACAAGACAGAACCGGAAGAAAGCATAAACCCTTTTCTTTTTTTTTGGCCCATGCGCGACAATCCGGCTTCGGACCCTTTTCTGGTTCTGGTTGCCGGACGTGCAGCCCCGGATTGCTCTGAACACAGATTCGAAGCTTCCACAGAGAGACCAAGAACAATCATTCAGCTATCCGAAGCCGAATCCATCTGGTGCAAATTAACGTTGCGAATCTACGATAGCTTTCATGCAACCTCCTGGCCACACACACCCTCTCTCTCAGGCATCATCCTAGTTGACATTTGTGCAAACGCTAACGTAGCGCAAGCAGAAGCACACAGCGTCCAATACCATGGCGTGCAAATAAAATGCTTCTATTACGTCTAAAGCCGCATTCAGATCCCCATCTGCCGCTTCATCCCCAACCAAACGGCAAAACTGATACTCGTCATCGGTACCACCTTCAAAAACCCAATACTCAACCCCACATAGAACCCTCTCCACCCACTCGTCTTGTAAATCCAACTCGCGGTTTCCCACATACCCAGCATCGCGCCGGGTCTGATAATCCCTCCGACCTGTTGTCTTCTTCTAATAACCTCGAATGGGTAGGCTGCAGTTTGGGACAACGCGCCGGCAAGGGCGCCTGCGGAAAGGTCGACGACGGTTTTACTCGGCCAGTACCATTGACGTTTGCTTCCCGGGGTGTCTGAAGAGGGTTCGGAAGGAGGGAATAGGTCTTGGAGGAGGGTTTTGCATCGGCCGAAGACGAGGAAGCTGGTTCCTGCGTAAGGAATCATTCCCATAACGGTGACGCTGAAGCCACGGTAGAATTTGAGGATTGGGTATTTGACTAGAAGCTTGTTGCCGGCTGGAACTGCTGATGAGGGGACGTTTGGGTCGGTGGCACGTATTGCGCTTTCGATGGCGTTGGGACTGCTCCCTGTTGCTGCAGCTACCGCGTTCAACGCCGAAGTCGATAGATTCGCTTTACCTCCCTGTTGCTGCTGCTGTTGTGCCAATCTCGCCATCCTCCTTCTCGCATCGCTACTGAACGGTGCCTCTGTTGCACCCTCCCTGTAAATCATACCAATAATCCTCCTCAGTCCACCCTTCTGCTTCTTACGTTTCGTCTCAAACGCCAACCTAACCCTGATCAGCTCCAACGGATAAGTCAAGAATACACTCAACACTCCACTTGCTGATCCTGCCAGGAACAATCTCCCGCTCGTCTCCATCTCCTTGGTTGGCATCAGGTAGAAATGCAACTTGTCATATGCCATATACTTGATCGCCGCATACGGAAAGATTCGCATCAAAGTCGCACTGTGACCTTGAAACAAAGCGCTAGGTCCATCAGCGCGGACAATGTCTCGTCCAGCTTGGAAGACGCCCAACCATTTACCAGAGTATTTGAGAAATTCGGGGTTCTGCGCTTGAAACAAGATCTTGACACGATCCAATGGAGCGATCGACGACTTGGCCACGCAGCCAGCAATACCTCCAGCGAAGCCGGAGCGAAGGACGTAGTTCCAACTCTGCTTATCGGACGAGTCGCCTAGGATGGAGGTTGCAGCGGTGGTGGTAGATATTGATGGAGCGTCATCGTAAGCACGTCCTTTGCCTTTGACGTCGAAAGTGGGCGGTGATGGTGCAGACGAGGCGAGATGGGTTTGATCGCGGGGATCTGATGCAGCGTGGTCAGTCTCGCACAATGGCGGATGTTTCGGACGTGGTGCCGTCATTATATATAGATTGATTATAGTGCTGCGAGAGATTCGTTCAGTTGCTTCGTTGGTCTTTCGGCAACCAATATTTGAATCGGATCTGTTGGCGATGCTTCCCAGCTTGGTCCTGGAAGTAGCTGTTTCAGAGGAAGATAATCTTGGCGTGAATCGGCATGCGGTCTAGTCTGCGTTTCCGGGTTGATGAAGGTGATTGCGGTCCTATGCCGTTTTTGTGCGATGTCTTGGGTCGATGCGAGTAATGTTTGCCTGTGTTACAATATGATGCTCCTGTGACCGATGCGTTGCCTTGATGCGAATTGTCGTGGAGATCAGGGTCTGTTTGATGCCGGAAGTGATGATCCCTTGTGATTCTGGATGAGGAGAGAAAGGAAGAAAGCAATGTCAGCTTCGGAACACTGCTGCCTCGAATCAAGCGTTGGTTGACTCCGAAATAGCCGTTCTCTCACTCGCTGACCCCGCTCCTCACTCTTTCCCGCTCAGTCGAAACAGCCGGAGCCGGTCCATGAATTGTCTGTTTTTTCAAAGAAGTGACGTTTTTTTCCCCCGCGTCTTCTGCCCGGTTCAAAGGGCTCCTGCAAAGAAAAAGGGAAAAAAGAAACAGAAAAGAAAAAGGCCGATCCTCAAGACCCGGCTAGTCCGCTCTCGCTTGACCGTGATAGCCACAAGCAGCCGCTTCAAAACTCCACACGCGTCACCGGCCATTTCTTGCGAAAAAGGAACCTCAATGTTAGAAGACAATCTTTGCTTAGTATTGACAAATCGGACGAAGTAAGCGCATCGACGGAAGATGATGAGTATGGGCGAAGCGAGGTGTGAGATAAGGTGAAGCGGAAGAAGAGCGTACAGGCAAGGTGATGATCGATATGATGTGGCCAAGAGAGGAGATGCGATGCTTGTCAGTCGATTTGAAGGAAGAGGTGGTGTCGGAAGTGACGATAGGAAAGAGAAGTGAGACGGAGATCAAAAGATGCGAGTCGACATTTTGCGCTTTTGAGCCGAGACTGGACTACCGCAACTGAACGGGAAACCCGCTCAAGCCTTCTCCTCCTTCTTCACCGTGTCAGCTGCGTTGGGCTTGGTACACGTGCTGCAGCGAAGCAGAACAAAGCTCTCCTGGAAGGCCTTGACGTGTTTGGCGCAGGCGCAGCCGTGGCTTTCGACTGGCTTCAGGTGACACTTGCGATCCTTCTGGCCGTCATCTCCAAAGGTGCGTCTCCAAATAGCGTCGAATTTCCAGAGCGAAGCGTATTCGTCCGCCTTCTCGAGGAACTTGTCAACATCCGAAGCCTCCATCTCGAGGTCATACTGGATCATATAGCCAGCCTTCTCGTTCTTCTTGTCGAGCTGAATGAGGGAAGAATGGATGTCGACGCGGAAGTGAATGTAACTGATTTCGAGACTGTGGAAGAAGAAGAACTCAGGGTAGGGTTCTTTCTTGAATTTCTCAGCCTCATTCTTGGTCACCTTGAAGAGGACTGCGAGCGTGGCCATCTTTTTGAAAACAATCGGGTTTTGCATGTTCTTCCTGCCCTCCACCTGTTGGTGCAGAGGTTTGAGTATAGTGAGGATCAGAGTGAAGTCAGGACACGAATGAGCTTGAAGCAAGGACCTCGATTTACGACGTACTCACCACCTTGTAGCTGGATTCGGGGAAGCTGGGAGTATCGGCCGGGGGCGTAATAAAGTCGGGCTTGCCGTACTCGTCGTATCGAGGAGAGTTTGCCAACGACTCCAAGACATCCTCTACGGTAAGCATTTTGGACATGTTGAGAGAGTGCTGGTGCTGATAGGTCGATGTTGTTCTGCAAAGGGGTGGGTAACTTGAGAAGGGAAGAGAACGTATCAGGAGGGTATTTATATCCATCAAAGCTATTCTTTCCGCACTGACTCGATTCGGCCATCTGCGACGCTCCTGTGACCATCCATTCCACACCATTCACAGCCGAAGGTCTCGTTCAGCTGACCCTCGAGTCGAGTCAGACGAGTGCGATCAGGAGGGTGACAGCTCTGCTTCTTGGAATTGCGGAAGCTACAACGGCTATTCTGTCGCTGCTCCTTTCGCTGTTCGCACTTGTCGAGGAGAGTTGATGAGAGCGTGACACAGAGAAATCTGAGCCAAAGTAGACGGAGTCGTCGTCAAGCAGCGCTTCGGTGCGGAGTCGGTCTGTTCAAAATCTTGTCGTGAGAGTCCGTCTGGAGACGCGTAACGACTTGCAAAGCTCTTTCTGGCTAAGCGAGTGATCAGCCAGCGGCTCCGCCAGGCCTTTCGTGATTAAGATTTTGATCGATGCGCCATCTTGCGGAAGGAGGACAAAGTCTCTACCGGTCCTCAAAGTTGCAGAGCCTGATATGCGCACAGAAAAGGAAAGGTCGCCGGCTGGCTTCCGCATCGGCTCGGTTCGTTACCCACCAAGTTTGCTTGTGATCTGAAGCGGACGACACTCAGTTAAAGCAGCGCAATTCTGGGGTGCTTCCGTGTCCCGTCGCGTGTGAGCAGATTTGACAAAGCAGCGCAGCTGTCCGCCGCAACATTGGCTCAAAGCTTTGAAGCGCTACTGCGTAATCGTCTTATGTCAACTAGTCCCTTTAAGCTTAAAAGTTTGCGCCTTCATTAAGCTTTGTCCTATCCAAGGCACCTATATAATGACAGCCACGATATCTCCGGAAGCCAAATCTTCGTTTCCTCAACCCACAGGCTATCCGATGTTATGAGCAAACGACTAGCTGGCCTGATCGCTTTGGACACGATTCGAGCTGATATCGCCGATGAAAGTGATGACGATGAGATCATCTTTGTCGGAGAAAGCCGTTCCAATCCTCCGGATGTAGAGCGATCTGTCCCTCCCATCAGACGATCTTCCCGCAACAACAAGGCTTCCAGCATCAGAAAATCGTCCAGCATCAGACAAGCTTCTAAAGCTCCTAAGTCGAAGTCAAAGTCAAAAACAACAGCAAAGCCCGAAGCCAAACAAAAGCCAAGGCCAGCATTATGGGACCCTGCAAAAAGCCGACACCCGGAGTCCAAACGATATATCACAGATCATCGCTTCAACGCCTGCTCAACCTGCCGCTTGGACGGCGTGGAGTGTATTCCTCCAGATCCGGAGCAAAAGCGCCAGAAATGCGACCACTGCGCGTCGATCGCAACGTCATGTGATGCAGGCAGCGCGTGGTTCGATCCGAAGCGTCTGCATGCTTTCCATGAGGCGCTAGAGGCGGGATGTACGGAGGATGAGGCTGTGCGCGAAGCCTATGGTGACGTCAAAGATCTGATCGGCGGTCCGCTTGATATGAAGACCTTCTCAGATCTCATGCAAGAGCACAGTCGGCAGCCTCAGTATACAGCGTCCCAGATCGCAGTGCCCATCTCGGCTTTGATCAACAACACCAATGTTACGAGAGACAGCGAAATTCAGTCAAGCTTGTCTGCTCTTCATACGGCTGCGAGTGGTGTTTACCATCGTACTAATGATCGAATCGTTCGTTTGGGCGATCGTCACCTTCGCTTGCCCGACTATCCTGCAGGCTTCAGCTCAGAAGGGATGCGATTGCAACGAAAACTCGACGAACAGCTCGCTTTGACCTTCAACCAGCTCCTCACCCTTCGTATCATTCATGTCAGAGAGAGCGGTCTTGGTCCTCGAGCCCTAATTCTCACGCAGGGCTTCAACGCTTTGCTTGCACTCGCGGAGTGGCCGTACAAGACGGTAAGTATGGACTTCCAGTCCAGTTTCAGTGAGTACCTGGTGCTGATATGTCTGTTTGTTGCTTGCTTTGCAGATCGATGAGGTGCTGGAGTTCATCGGCGCAGGACCGGCCTAGAAGCTCAAATGGACGGCTTAAGCAGCCTTTGCAGAGCATAACCAAATGTATCCTTAGCCTCTGCGTGGATCTCATGCGATACACGAACAGCCATCCCACTCGACACTGAAAACGCCTGGCCCTTCCGTAGTGACATCTCCGCCTCGACGTCCAAGCAAACATACGTCCATCGTTCGAACCGATCCCATCTGATCCGCAGCACCGCTACTTCTCTCCGCCAAGGCGGCACACTCACGTAAACGCCCCTTTCAGCAAACAAAAGAAAGATTTTCTTCCTTAAACCCGCTTCGTCAACTTTCTGTCTGCCTCTTGCCATACTGCAAACACGGTACCATCTCACACGGCCATACTGTCAAGCCAAGATTAAATTTTGCCTCGAACAATATTGAGACCGTCAAAGCTGATTTCGAATCAGACTCCCATGAAGCCTTGTCGCCTGCACAATCGATTCCGCTTTCGAAGAAGTTCCCGAAAGCAAATGTGTTTCTTTTCTCGTTCTTGCCAGCACTGTGTTGTGTATGTGTATGTATGTGGCTTACTTCGCTTAACAGCTTCTATGGGAACTCTTCGTAAATGACTAAGTAGATGTGAGAACTGCATTTGGGCTGGAACCGTTCACTGCTGCTGATTAAGAAGACGTGGCGACGGATTTTTTGCTCACCATGCAAAAATTTTCTACTCGGACCACCATCTCTCCTTCTTAACCCTATCACTTCTACACCTTATGATCATCCTTCTTGCACCCCTCCCCATCGTACAGTTTCTTCAGCCGGAACAGTGATACAACACACATATCAAAACAACACAAAGCCAAAATAAAAATGCTATTGAAGAATCCCCGAAAAAAAAAGTGTCCTCGGCGAGAGTCGAACTCGCGATCTTAGGATGTCAGAACTTTATAACAAGTTCGTAGGTTGATCCCCGCAAGCGGGGTCGTTGGTGTTTACGTATGAGACCTACGCCCTAACCAACTAGGCCACGAAGACAGAAGTTTACTGACTAACCGGCCAAATGTTGCGTATATATATCGTATCTATAAAATTGAATCATTGTTTCTTTTTTCTTTTTATTTTTTTTATTTTTATTTTTTTTCTTTCTTGGCTCTGGCTCTGGCTTTGACTTTGGCATCATCGTAAGCCATCACATAGGCGGAGTGAGAGTCGAGCATAGCGCATAAGGTCGAAAGTCGTTTTTAGATTTTGCATTACGGAAGTATAGACTAGATGTGCTGCAGGGTGAAAGATGAGACAGAAAGAGGTGTTAGGAGAGTGAAGCGTAATCCGAAACCAGCTTTGCAACGCCATTTGCCAACGGTGCCAATTCGGTTGCCAAAGCACATTCGGCATAGACCCTAACACAGTCTTCGGTTCCACTTGGCCTCACGAAGCTCCTTGCATCTTTGTATTTGCCGACGAGCTCGTCGATCTTATCCTGCAATCCTGGTGGGCTGGTCAGGCGACGTTCGGCATCTTCGGTTTTGAAGAGGAATCGATCTTTGACATTGACTTTGAGGATTTTGTTGGGGAGATCTTCATAGGCGCCGTCCCATTCGGCGGGTCCCCATTGACGGGTGCGGAGGATGACTTCGACGAGAAGCATGTCCGAGAGCGCGTCACCGACGGTTTGGTTGATGAGATCGATGAGGGCGCTGAGTTGATCGAGAGCGGTTTGAGCAGCGGGGGAGGAGGGGGTGGCTTCATGGATCTTCCGTTGTGCCGAGGGTGAGAAAAGAACAGTACCGTGACCATTGGCTTCAAAGTAGACACCAATGTCGAAAGCTTCAGCAGCATGGTGCAAGTGCTTGACACCGGTTGGAGTGCAAGTGACGGGTACGCGTTGCTTGAGATACTTTGTCGAACTACCGTTTGCATAGGCTGTCTGGACACACCCAAGCTCGAGATGAATGCCAGCAGCTTTGACGAGCTCGCTCAAATACCCAGCAGCAAGCGAGGCAATCTTGTCGCCGTCCAACAACCTGAACGAATCCTTGGAAGAAGAAGGACCGGTGAGGTAGTAATAGACGATGCGATCAGCATCTCCATCAAACGAGCACATACGCTCGCCTGGATGCAGACCCTCCTTTTCGAATCCAGCGGGAAGGCATTGGTTGGTCTTGACGTAGTCGGCACCACAGTTGTGGTTGAGTGCGCCACGGGTGGTAGTATCGGTGCGCAAGGGGCGGAAAGCGATGCGGTCTTCGGGAAGGTACTTGATCAGGTTAGTGAGAGCATGAGCACCGACACCGTTGGCACAGTCGACGACAAGGGGAGGAACATCAGACTTGGAGGGAACGAGCTTGAGGTAGGCAGCAGCGAGTTTCTTGTAGTAACCTTCTTCGGATGGCTCGCCGTACGAATCGGGGCTGCCTTGGGTATTGAGACACTTGACAAGGTAGTGCAATTGCGGGGTTGTCTTCAAGCCCGCGTCAATGGTCTGCGCACCCATTGCTGAAAGACCATCGACGATAGCCTGGACAAGCTGCTTGCATGACGGCCTAGTGTCGTAACCAAAGATGACCGATGCTGGTTGAGCGAGGTCGATCTTGAAGTGCGAAACAAGCTTCTCGAGCGAAGCGATCAGGTCTTCCTCACTAGCTGCATTGGCAATTTGGGTGCAGAAAGGCTCCCAAGTCGCCTCGAGCATCTCGCCGCGAGGATCGACCATCTTGACGCCATTATCCTGCTCTGGGTTGTGCGAAGCGGTGACCATCAACCCGATGGTCTTTCCTTTGAGCTTCTTGGATCGCAGCGCACCGATGAGACCGACGCGGAAGCATGTGCTGTCAAGGATGTCGGCACGAGTACGCAAGCCTGCAGTACCGTAAGTGAAAGTCTGGTCGGCAGGTTTGGGGTGTGCTTGCGAAGCTGTGTTGATGAGCGAAACAGGGAGACCTTCGCTGCCGCCAATGTGAGCCTGTGCGGCTGAGATTGTGGATGGGAGCGCCATATTGGTCCAAGCTTGATTCGAGCGGGTAAGTGTATGCTCTAGGGGATGATGGTGGTTGAGCGCTTTGCTCTGTGCTAGGGAAGAATCGCAAGTGTTGGTCTTTGGTTGGCGGACAGAGACGCGCATGCACGCATTCCGTCGATGTGCATGTGCACCGTGCTCTGCTGTGTGCTGTGTGGTCAAAAAAAGCGGCGCACTGACCGACAGCAGAGCACAGCACAGCGCAGCAGGGTCGTAGAAGATCGAGCCAACTCAGCGCATCGTCGATCCGTCACATCGGCGAATTGGAATGCATGACTGTATTCGTTCGTCTTTTTTAGTGTCACATTTTTGGAACCCTTTTTTGACACTGAATATTGGCTCGTTTCACGATGGCAAATGGTCTTTCTCCGGAAGGCTGTGTTGGACCGGTTGAGTGTTGTTCTCGCTTCGCCGTATCCTCTACGATGTGATTTCGAGTTATGCATGTTAGACTTTTCGACAAAAGAATGTGGCATGTGCGTTTTTCTGTTGTGAATGTAAGATTGCAGGAAGCCATGAATCGGCGCGTATCGCAGAGTGTCACGATTCGGGCCGTTTCTGAGCGACAGAGTCAAGTGCTGACGCTTGCAGCTGACAGACAGGCCAATTGGCTGCTTGCTGTCTCTATCTCCATCAGCGATTACAATCTTCTTGCTACACTGCACATCCATCATTCAAGGTTGCCTGTCACTTCTTTGCTCCCTCAAACATCGAGAAACAAGGTCAGATCATACTACCGCTGCCATCCCCGCTGTCAACACCCTCGAGGCTACCGACACACACCTGGCATCAAGACAAACCAACGAGCGTTGACACGGACCACTCTGCATCGAAACGATAGCACAAATCAACCAGCCCTTCTCACCATCTCACGACCACCGACTCGCTGCCAAGCTCTTTTGCAATCATGGCCACCTCCGACGCAGGGCCGCCCTCGCTTCATATCAGCCCACCGGGCGCTGCCTATGCTAGCAGTTCCACTACCTCCAGCGGTTCAGGTGCACCTCCACCGGTCAAGCGACCAACTCATGTTCGAGCTCGTTCTTCCTCGCTCGTATCTGTCACACGTGTCGAAGAGACGCACGAAGAGATGCTCGATCAGTCGGCTGGATTCAACGCCAATGCTGACTGGGTCAACTACAAAGGTGCATGGGTCATCCACGTTGTCCTCATCCTTGTTGCCAAGATTCTGTTGGATGTTGTTCCCGGCATGCAGCAAGACACTTCCTGGACTCTTGTCAACTTAGGCTACATGACTCTTTCGTACATCATGTTCCACTACGTCACCGGTACACCTTTCGAATCGAATGCCGGTGTCTACGACCAGCTAACGCTTTGGGAACAGATCGACGAAGGTGCACAGTATACTCCCGCTAAGAAGTGGTTGACTTCGGTTCCCATTGGGCTCTTCTTGATCTCGACACACTACACGAAGTACAATCCTTTGCTGTTTGGACTCAACTTTTCGGCATTGTTGTTCGTCCTCTTCCCCAAGTTGCCCATCTTGCACCGACTCAGGTTTAGGTTCTTTGCTCCACCACCGACACCTAGCCCTTACCCCAGCCAGCCTGCCACTCCTACAGGATCGCGCGCACAGAGTCAGATCTTCTGAGGGCATAGCTGCGGTGATGGAAACCTTCCGGCATACCGACGCTCAAAAGTGAGCATGAGAGGAATGCTCCGTCGAACACCATCAGAAGATGCCTGCCTTCCCTCATCCGGGTGTATCTCTTGTTCAATTACTACACCTATAACATCTGCTGCAATATCCGAACAGTACTTCTTACTTGTACTCACTAGGTTGTGTCGGTAACATCCGGATGTGTCTGGAAACATCTGGAGTCGTCAACAGGTGCTTGTTCTACGAGATGCTATCGTCACGTCTGTATCACTTGATCTTGAAGCAGCATACGTCATCCGCAGAGCTTATCTGCACTTTTGTCAATCTTGAGTCTGTTGCACATGGCTTTCGTGCGGCTGCGGCCACTGTCTGCATCTGTTGTAAGAACCGGTGAACAACCGGGAAGTATTGACGTTCTTCCAACTCCTAAAGTACATCTTGCTCAGCCAAGCAAGCTCAACAGATTACTCATCCCCCGGGCTGTCGAGCAGCTTTTGTCTTCTGACAATGAGAGGAGGAGGAGCAGCAGATATCTAAGCTATCATTCATAATTTGAGCTTGCGTGAACAGCCAGGCACCACGAAGCCAACACCTGCCAACTTGCTCAGGCTCGGGAGACGGAAATGGTTGCGGAGAGTGGAGAAAATGCAAAACTCAAAAATTTCTTTTTAGTGTTGCGTGCCTTGTGAGCCTTGGTGCCTTTTCTGAGAATTCGACGCTTTTTTTTTTGCCGCTTCAGCAGACAGCTGAGAGTTTGAGAAGAAACGAGACCCTGACAGTCTTGTCCTCCTCACTCCTTCTCATCATCAGCATCGACGTCACCTACGTCACACCAAGCAACCTTTCTCACGCATACTAGGACACGAGGGCTCGCGAAAAGATCGCTGCTACCTGTGTCGACAGCCGACAAACCCACATTCACAATGCCGCACCACCATCGTGCCTCCAACTTGAGGCAATCCAACAAGTCTTTCAAATCCAAGCACGCCACCAAAACCACTCTTCGCGAAGCTTCCAAAGGTCGTTCCGCTTCCGATGTATCATCGACATCTCGTCTCTCTTCACACAAGGCATCACCTCTCTCGGCAGCTGGAAACGAGACAGGGTCCAGGCAACACCGTCGCAATCATGCCAAGCAGGCTCAACGTTCCAAGAGATCCGCTCTAGTTCAATCCAACCGTATCTTTTCGGCAGCGTCGTCTACTTCACGAGAAGGCAAAGATGGTTTGGCCAAGGGCTTTGCAGGCGCCGGTGCTGGTGCGCCGCGTATCTGTGCGGTCGTTGACTTGGCAGAGGATGGAGACTCGTGGGAAGCTGTAAGGAGGATCCAAGAGGAGGGTCTCGAGGGAGGTGTTCAGCCTGTTGCTGGACGGAGTGTCGAAGATGCCATGAGAGAAGGATTGCCATACTGCGAGCTGGAAGCAACGAGATTCAGACAGACTATTCAATTCCTGCCCATGCCCTACGGCGCCCTCTACCCGATCCTGGACGCCTGCAAGTGCGCCGATTTCGTCCTCCTCGTTCTTTCGGCTTCTACAGCCATCGACCCTGGTTCGTGGGGTGAGCTTTGTCTCCGAACACTCCAAGCACAAGGTCTGCCGACCGTCGTTGTAGCTGTGCCTACTCTTCACCCTGACGGCGCTACCGGTGTGGGCGGAAGCAAGAAGGTCGGTGCTGCACTCAAGGCGGCCAATGAAGTGCGAAAGTCGCTCCTCAGCTTCGCCAAGTACTTCTCGCCTGACGTGGAAAAGGTGCATGCGCTGGACGACCGGGCAGAGCGTGGTGCTCTCTTGCGAACGCTCGCTACCGCGACACCGAAGCGCGTTGCTTGGAGAGACTTCCGCGCATGGATGGTGAGCGAAGGTGCTGAATGGGAGCCTTCTGCTCAAACTCAGGATGGTGATGCGAACGGTGATGCGAACGGTCTTTCCGGACTCAACGGTCAAGATTCCCAAAGAGGTACACTTAAGGTGCAAGGCTGGATCCGAGGCGCACCCATGTCAGCCGACCGACTTATCCACATTCCTGACTTTGGCGATTTCGAGGTTGACCGTATCACTTACGCACCTCCTCCCAATGCACGTACGCGACACACCAAGGCAAGCGCCACCACTGCCGCCGCTGCAAGCACCGAAGATGATGCCATGGCCGACGCAGACTCGAGTGCGGACAAGGCGGTCGATGCGCCACTGGTTGCCGGCGAAGTGCTTCAATCGCGCGACGATGAGTTTGCTGACGATCTCGTCTCCGAGAACGAACCAGATGACATGGCCAACGAGCAAACGTGGCCTACGGAGGAAGAGATGCAAGCCGCCGAACAATTTGCCAAGCAGCGTCAAGATGGTGAGATGCCTCCTCCTCCTGCTCTTCCCGGTACTACACCTAAGACCATCGTCAAGGGCGGTAGTGGTAATGCTAAGGACAACGCCAAATACAGGGCTGCATGGATTATTGAATCTGATGAAGAGGATGACGATGAGGACGACGAGGATGATGATGACTCTATGATCGCAGAAGAGGACGAAGACGATGAAGAGTTGATGTTGGAAGGCCACGGTGGTGAAGGCGACCTCGAAGTCGAAGGTGCCATTGACGACTACGAGCGTATGAAAGCCGTTGCTTTTGCCAATCAACAAGCTAGCGATGCCGCCTCCGAGATGCCCTTTGAAGACGTCGATGATGCCCAGGCCGAAGCTGCATACCTCGCCTACCAAGAGCAGCGTCGACGCGAGCGTGAAGAACGAGACGACGCAGAGTTCCCTGACGAAGTCGATACCCCTCTCGAGATTGCTGCTCGCCAACGATTCGCTCGTTACCGCGGACTTAAATCCTTCCGCACATCTCCATGGGATCCTTACGAGGATCTTCCTCGCGACTATGCCAAGATCTTCCAATTCGAAGACTTTCACAAGACCCGACGTCGCGTCGAAGGAGCTGCGCTCCTCGATGGTGTTCAACCTGGATTCCGGGTTACCGTTTGGATCAAAGCCGTTCCCAAAGCTGCAGCCATCCGAGCGAGGACCAGCAACGTCGAGCTGCCCAAAGTCGACTGCGCTGTTCCCTTTGTGCTCTTCGGCTTGCTCCGTCACGAACACAAGAAATCGGTGATCAACTTTACCGTCACGCGTAACACCGAGTACGAAGCCCCCATCCGATCCAAAGATCCCTTGGTGCTCTGTTTGGGTCCGCGTCGATTCCGTATCAACCCCATCTTCAGCCAGCATTCTCGTGGTGGCGGAAAAGGTGTCAATAACGTTCACAAGTTCGAGCGATTTTTGCGTCCCGGTGTCTCTGCCTCGGTTGCTACGGTTTATGCTCCTATCACATTTGGTGGGTCTACGGCGCCTGCAGTGCTTCTCCGCGAACGCTCGCTAGACGGTGAGTCGGGCTACGACCAACGAGGAGTCTCCGCCGCTCAAATGCCTCACCTCGTCGGATTCGGTAACCTGATCGATGCCGGCCCAACCCGAATCAACGCCAAGCGCATCTTGCTTTCAGGCCACCCATACAAGGTGCACAAGAAGACCGCCACGATCCGATTCATGTTCTTCAACCCAGAAGACGTGTACTGGTTCAAACCCATCACTCTGCACACAAAGTTGGGTAGGACAGGTCACATTACGGAAAGTTTGGGTACCCATGGATACTTTAAAGCGCACTTTGACGGTCCGATTAGTCAGATGGATACGGTGTTGATGAATTTGTACAAGCGTGTTTACCCAAAATGGGCGGTGGAGTATAGGAGCGCGTACGAGGAGCTGCCTCTGCCCAGAAGCGAGGTTTTGGGTGAGCAGAAGGAGACGGAAGATAAGGAAGAGGAAGGGATGGAAGAGTAGAGAGAGGCAATCTTGTGAGAGCTGTGTATCTCTTTTGCAATTGACTATCTGATAGATAACGTGATCGACGCACAAAGATAGTGGTACAGACAGATTTCGGCTGAGTGGCATTGAAAGCGGGTTGCGATGTCACGTCAATTCGAAAAGCATCCTTTGAGATAGAGTGACATCTCGAGGTGAAGTAAGTGACACAATTCTCGGCATGAATCACTTGATGGCGTTCGGAAAAGAAGCCGAAGGGAAGTGTGAGCTTACCGCATGCCGTGATCTATGAGTGAAAGCGGAAGGAAGCCCTATCAAAACCCTAGGGTCCGTGCTCACAGCAACATTGCAGTTTGATCAGGGGACAGATAAGATAGGGGGGCTCTTCGTCGGGAGGTGGTGCGTGTGTGCGTACGGCGATGAATCGAGATTGCGAGCGATGGCCTTGGTCTTTGCACTTCGGCATGATACGAAGATTGTCGATCTGTAAGCTCACCATCGCTTCAAGATGGCCCGAATCTGCTTCAAGCAGGAGTGCAGACTTCCGAAGTCGACCCCTCGGGAAACGCATCACGAAGAGGGCATTCATTCAAGCAAGTGGGAATCACACCACGAAAGCTTCTCCTTTCATCAACGGCGCGTTCCAGCGTACAGCTTTTCACTTTCGAGATTAGGGACCTACCGAGAGCAAAGTGCGGAAGACGTCGGAAGGCTCTACTGCTGCTTTTAAGCGGATCAGCTTGAGCATTGTTGCGAGAGCCGACTCGCTCGCGTGATAAGCAGCATTTTGTGGGGAAATCCACGTCACACGCTTTTTGATAGAATTTAAGCTAGAGGGCCCAGCCTTCGTTCTCCGGCAAGCAATCTGCGTCATGCAAAATGAATTGGGCAAATGCACGCCATTCAACGAGGGAGATAACGCAACACTGCACAAAACAACACATACACACACACTTACTTACACTGCCGCAAAGATCAACACTCTAGAAGAGAACGCTTTGGCCAGTCTGACCTCTTCCTGCTGGTGCTGCTGATGTGCTGTCATGCTTTTACTGGCCCCGCACCTCGGCGACTTTTTTGTTTTGCGGATGATGCTATCTCTCGCTTTCCCCTTGTGGTGGTGGTGCAAGATTGATGCGAAAAGTTGTAGACCCTGCGCACTGTGCTGTGCTGTGTTGTGTGGAGTGAAGTCGCCTCCCCTCCCTGCCCATTCCGGTAGGCGGGGTGTAGAATATATATAAGCTCCCCCTCCTCCCACCTCGCTATCTCTTCCGGGTTCACAGCTTCTGGTTTTCCTTCGTCTCCATTCAAGGTCTCAATCCCGTCACCGCTTCGCCTCTGCCTCTCTACTCGCCGGCAATATCAACGTACCGCTGTATAACAAACAACTGCCTCGTGCCCATCCTTTTCCTTTCCCCCATACACTATTGAATTTGCCACTCCAACTTGAAACATGTCATCCAACATCCCCATCACCTCCAGCGCTACCACCACTTCTACCACAACTTCCAGTGGTCCAAGTGTCTACGGTACAACCCCGGGAGGCACCCCTCGAATCTCCTACTCTCGCGACCAGCTCCTCTCCCTTGCTTCCAGCCCGCTCTCCCGTAGCCCTCCCACGTTTTTGCATCTTTTGCCGCAAGCTATCAGCAAATCGCCCAAGATCGACCAAGGTCCCAACGCTAACGCGAACACGATCCACGAAGAAGAGGACGACGAGAACAGGAGCGACGACGGCGGAGATGCTGGCGATGAGGCGTTCCGTATGGATCTTTAAGGCAGAGGAAGAAAGAAGAGCAAAATCAGGTGTCGAAGCAAACAGTGTTGAAGAAGAGTTTCCAAGGTTCTAAGTGTAGCAAAGCATATTTTCGTATCGTATCGTATCCCAGGTGTCCCATTCAAAGTCATTAAGCAAAGCAACTCCATCTCAAAGCAACGAACATCAAAGCAAACGTTCTCAATCTTTTAGTCCTCAGTTGATCATATCGCAATCTCGCAAATCCAGTCTCTGACTTCTTTGTCCCTTCTACAATGTGATTTGCGTATCGTTGTGGTGTGAAATGCCGAGTTCGGGCACCGCCATCTTTAGCGGTGCGCAATCGCAAAGCGGGTGTTCTCTTAGACTGTAGGCAACTTGGTTCCGAAAGCAGCAGCGTATGCTTTGAAAGTGAGCGATAACGAGGAAAAAGTCTACATTGCAAAAAAGCACATTCGCATTTGTCCAAAGGTGCCTGTCTACCTATCCATACAGCATCCAACCCTCTCCTTTCCGCCGCTTAAACGTAAGGAGGGCCCAAAGCCGTCCTGAACTGCGTCAATACCACCTCGACCACCAACAACAACACACCTCCACCGGGAGCCAATCTCAACACTTTAGGCGTAAAACCCTTGTAAAGTGCACCAAAGCCTTCCTCTTTAGCGATGGTAGCCATGCTTGGGAAAGTCCAGTTGTACTTCCTCACCTGACCTTTAACGTTAGGAGTGTTTTGGATCCTGCTCTTTACCACGTCTGCGGGGGTGTTGAGGACGGTTCCTACGAAACCACCTACGGCACCGCAGATGAAATCGTTCCTCAACTGCTGAGGCTTCGACTCAGCCTTTGGCATCTGTGCTCTTAACCCATGAATCACAGCAAAGTATCCTCCATTCCACAACACGTGTCTCCAAAACGTCGATTCCAACCCAGCATAAAGTCCCAAAGGTCCATCGGCTTTGATAATCTTTGAAACGACATCCATCGGTCCAGTGTAGAGGTGAGCTTGCGCCTTATCTTGCAATCGAATCTTGACGAGTTCAAAGGGTACAACGACGACCGATTCAGTCGCACCAGCCGAACAACCGGTGAGGATGGAGAGTCCTTGTGTCATCTTTTCGGTTCCCGTGAGATCACGGTAGGTCTTACCCCAAAAATCGTTCGCTGCGAACTTAACCGCACGCTTAGGCGCTTCCAACATCAAAGGTGGCACCAACCCACGGTACAACCTCCCCGCTCTATTTCCCCGCACACGACACCAATCAAAATCCAACTGTCAGTACATGTGAGAAGCGAAGCGAATGAGGCGAAGAAAAAGAAAACAACTTACCCTTCACTCTTGATAATCTTCCTAAAAGCATCCGTCATAGAGTTGTACCTTTCGGCACCGGGAAGATCGGCTTTGGTCTGAAGCTGCATACGCGTTTTAACGACATCGAGCGGGTAAAGACAGAGGAGCTCGGTGACTCCTGCGATGGCTCCGGCTGTAAATTGGGCATAAAAAGGCAGAGGTTTGGGCTTGTTCGTTGGAGCGGCCATCTTGTTTTACAGCAATCTACTTCTCTAAGGCGAGAGAGTGGTTTTTCGAATGGAGAAGGTGGGAACTGATTGTGAAGAAGGGTAAGACGCCGTTGAAAAGCAGCAAAAGGCAAGTCTTAAGGATAGCTGAGCGAGGTGTTCCGTAATATGACGAAGAGTCCGGAAGAGAAGCTTGTGGATGAAGAACGACGAGAAGAGGGCGAGGGGGAAAGGAGAAGATTGGAAGAAGTGACAGGAGACTTGTCTTTCGGCAATCGCCCGTTTGCTTGACTGATCAGTGCAGCCAAATGACGATAATCTTGGCCCCCAACTTCCGCTCTGTGAATGCCGTGTCAAGCGAGATAATCAAACGCTCTTCTCATTCGTCCACAGACTTGACTCGACTCCTCGCTTGGCCGGTGCGACAAGACAGAGAGAGATAGCCGAAATTTCAGAGGTCAAAAAGGGCGAAAAAACGCGGGGTCGACCGGCCGACTTCTTTCTACCAACCACGCTCCGCAGATTAAGATTCGAACAGTATCGGGGAAGAACTAATATCCCCCCTCTCTGCCCTTGTAATCTCCCCGATTAAGAAGCAGCTTAACATTCCACAACCCCAACCCGGACCGCTCTCCCGGTTCTCTTTCCATATGCACACAAGACACCACATTGAAGCTTTTGTAAGAATGATATGCTATTGATGCGATTAACTAGGATATATATGATAGCGATAGCGACAAGCGCAAAAGCGTGAATGCATCATGCTTGCCTCAAAGCAGCACTGTCCCTCTTATCTGCCTCGCCTTCGTTCGGCCTCTTTACACCTCTCAGTGACTGATCAGAAGGTACAAAGCCATGATTAACAGGCTCACCATGCGCCTTACCCCCACCCATCAACCCCGCGGCTGCTGTACCCTCGATCCTACCTCCGCCAGACACTAACGCCGACGTATTGGTAATCGTCCTTCGCGGTGGAGGATGCATCCTCGCTCCTCCTGCGGCGCTCAAGCTTGTTGTCCCGTTGTGGTGGTTTCGCATCGCATTGCTTCCCGTCATGAATCCTGGCCCTACTACCAAAGTTGCTGCCGAAGATCCTGCTGGGGCTACACTTCGCAACGTCGCCGTCGTTCTTTCTGGTGGTGGCGGAGGAGAGACAAACCTCCCAACGCTTCCAGCTCGGCGTGGTACATTGGCCGCTTCCATTTTGACTTGTTTCACCGGGCTAGTCGAGCGTCTCATTTCGAGAATCTTTTCCTGCTTGACACGGATCACGTCTTCTTCGGCGGTGGTAGGGAAGGCTACACCGCTGTCGTCCGCTGCGTTGTGGTTCGGGTGCAAGATACTATCGTCAGCACCGGAGTGATGGAAGGAGCGATCGTGACGATGTTGCTCGTCGATTTCCATCTCGAGGGCGTGGGAGGCAGCTTCAGCATCGCCCATCTCCGTTTCGTCGTAGGTGGCGAGAACGTCGTTGAGGCCATCGTCGAACGAGTCAGAGCTAAACTCGACTTCGGCCGCTCCTTGGCGAGTTGGGTTCGTGGTCATGATGCGATGCGGGGCAGAAGCAGAAGACGATTCCGACGACGAGGTGCCATTGGCGACGGTAAGCTTTCGAGCCTCGGCTTGCTGTCGCTCGAGGTAGGCCTGTCGTGCCAGCATGGATCGCTGTTGTCGTTCGGAGACAGACTCTTCAGAGCTGGCGGCGACGGCGACGGCTGCTGTTGCTGCTGCTCTTGGCGGCTCGTTGCTGATGGAGGTTCGAGTCGGATTGATAGGAGCTGCAGGTGTGACGGACGCAGAAGTAGATGCCTGTGGTGAGACCGTAGACGCTGTTGTCCGCGTCGTTGCGGTCAACGTTGTTGCGTTACTATTCACTGGGTGCGCAGGACGCTCTACTGATGCTGTGACCGGTCGTTGAGCAGGAGGATTGGTGACTGGCTTTGGCGCGCTTTGCTGCTGCTGTTGCTGCACGGGTGCTGTGTGCGTTGCGTGTTGTGGTGGCTGCGGCGGTGGTGGTTGAGGAGGCCTCAATTCTGGCCTACGATGCAGCTCGGAAGCATCAAATTTGGGCGCGGGATTGCTGACCTTGAGTGCGTTCTGCGAGTATTGATGATCGTACGTGCAGTTGCCTAACAACTTGCCAAAGTTCTTGAGCGCTCGCTTTGTCGCATCTGTGACTGCCTCCTTCTTGCCCTTCTCCAATGCTGCGTGCTTCTGTCGTGCATTCTCTGCGCTACCGTAGCCGATATCTTCGTGAAAAGCACCATCGCGCAAAGTTACACGAACAACACAGCTGACGCCGGCATTGAAGCGTGTTCCGTCCGGAGAGCAGTCAAGAAAGTCGACATCGAGACGTACAATCGTGGTGGACCATCCGTTGAAGCCGAATACCTCGTTCGCCAGATCGACAAGCTTCCATCCTTCAATATAGGTCAGCTTCTTGCCACCCCCGGGTCCAGGTCGTTGCGATAGGTATTCAGGGCCAAGCCGCTGGTTGAGCTTGGCTTGAAGCGTTGCAATACGAGATGCGCTGTCCTGTGTGAGTCCGCCTGCACCGCTGAATGTCTGTGCGCCCCATCCTGCCGGGTAATCGTACTGCGTGAGCGCTCGGGGTTGATACGGTTTAGATGGCCCTGCAGCGGCTGTATACGCCGTCATATCTGTCGAGCTAGCCGCATCGGAGGCAACGACTGCTTCCGATGTGGCACCGGCATGACCAGCATCCCAATCGGCAAAGTTGGTCATCTCGTTCTTTGCAGTGAAAGCGTCCTTGACAAATGGATGATGTTGAGGGGCGGATGAAGGTGAAAGCTCGTCTCCGTGACCTGTATCTGCTGAAGCACCGCCGAAGGGTCCAGGCTCGGAAGCACCAAAGGGATGCCTGGATGGATACTCTAGGACGGGCTCGTTTTCTTGTTGGTGCTGCTTTTCAAACTCGTCGATGAGTTTGGCTGAATAGACTGCGGCCGAGTTCATGAGATGCGAACGCGAATGCTGTCACAGAAGATCGACAAAAAGATCCGACCAGGCTGAAGGGTTGAGCCTGTAAGCATCTATGAGCTGTCATTCATTGATGCGACCGAGATAGGTGTGAAGAAGGAACGAGCGACGCGCGGCGAGGAGATTGAACAGTGCTGCAGACCTTTGCAAAGCTGCTTTCGCGACTTGGCGAGCGTTCGTGAATGGTGGGATGATTGACGGTGAAGTTGGTGATAGTGATGCGACAAGAGATGATGGAGAGTCTCGATGTCTCTCCAAGTCGGCCTCCTCGTGACAGTGGCAAAGCTGAGCATTGGCTGCTTCCGCTGAAGGTAAAGGTCACAAGCTCGTTCGACTCAGCACTTTTCTGTGAGGACAATTCGTGTGGAGTCAAAGAGAAGAAGGCAGCACAGCGCGAAATTGAGATATTCCACCCGATTTTGTGACTTCTCAAAAAAGCTGTTCGAAATGCTCTTTCTCTCGCTCCTGTGGCACGCGTGGTGTCTAACACGCGTAAATGGCTCAATTGTCACACGTGATTTTTACAACAGATCAAGACTGGTTGCTTTGCTCAGCAGCATCGAGTCGTCAACGTAAAATGCTTCCACACCAAAGCATACTGAGTGATGGTGGAAAGGGTGTTGAGCTCGAGACGATTTAAGGGCGTACGGAGGTGTCAGAGATGACGCTCTGCGATGCAGGAAATTGCAGGCACTCCTTTTCGTGAAAAGGGCATCAATCGGGCCAAGATCGAGCCTATGGACCCTTCGAACCGATTTAACGCCAGTCAAGCAAGACGCCAACAGCCCAAGGCTGAGACCTGCACAGATAACAGCGGCGGTCAATCAACTTACCACTGCGGCTTGCCCCTATCTGTCCAAGCAATATTCTCCGCTGTCGTTTCGTGCTGCTCACTGCATCCACGTCAATCTATGTTTGCGGACGCATCTCTTCTTTTTTGGCATAGGAGGACGAAGGTGATAATGATGAAGAAGCATGGTGCATCGGAAGTTGTGAGGCCAGCCTCTTATCCTTGTTACAGAATTCGTTCCAGATGCGAGGCTGCCAAGTGTCTAGATGATCTGTCCCGTGTCTGTCTTCCGGGATCTTCTGCTTGCAGCTCGCCTGCAGAAGACTCGCCTTACGATTGCAGACGATCAAATCCAAGTGGCGGCTGGTTCGTCTCAAATTGGGTTCGCTCGGGACCAAAGTGAGCGGACTTGCAGACCCGATGGCTCAGATTGCCACTTGCTCCACGATGCGTCCATTAGCACCTTTCTCCATGTGCTTCCAACGAAATCCGGTGCAAAGTCGATCCTATTGAGCGCCAGACTTGCGTGCGGGAATATGGCCTCACGAAGGGTCGGGAGAACACGCACGCCGAGTGAAAATCAGATCCACAGGCTACTCACTGTGTTGACGTGCTATCAGAGAGAATGAAGAAGCTGAGAGCGCGGGGAGAGGACGGAGCTGCATAGCTGCAGACCGTGGCGATGCGGCGCGCATAGAGCTTGTCGCGTCTTCGTGTCTCGTCGCTGTCAGAGCAGAGTGAGCAACGGGGATGTATGTGAGAGCTAGATGCGCGCGCATGATATGCCGCCACCTTTGGTTCTTTTCTCACGCTTTTTTGACGACAACCTTGTTTCGCGACCTTTCACACATTTTCATCGGAAGTACCGGCGCGCTGGAAGCTCGAAACGACAGCATGCAAGACAGGAGCAGGATCTCAGAGAGGATGTGTTCTTCTTCTCGGCGACACTCCGAGCGCGCCTGGAATGGCAAAGCCGAGAGCAAGGAGGAAAGCTCCATATCGAGGCAAAGGGAGACAAAAAGCAAGGGGAGCTGAGGGTGCACGAGAATGAAGATGGCACGAGGCGGCGGGCCCGGCCAGGTTTGATCGACAGATTAGGTCTCTCTGGGCCCTGAGATGGGGTCTCGCTTCGAAGCTCGGTCAAGTCGACGTTCAATCCGTGTTGCCGTTTTGCCTCTTCTACTGTACTGCTCGTTGTCAAAACCGTCTTTTTACTGATTTTCGTTTTCTTTTTCTTCTCTGATTTGCGTTGCACAGGCGAGAGGCTCGCTTATGTCTCGGAGGTGTCTCAGGCAGGCAGGCTTTTCCTCGAGTTTGCATTCGGATTCTGTCTGTTTGCTGTGCTGTGCTGTGCCGTGGCGTGCCAAGCTGTCCAACGCATTTCACTGAAAAGGCAGTCTTTGGCCCGCAAATATGCGCAAGCACGGAAGGATGGAAAAGAGAAAAGGCGACCAACGAAAAAGGCGGCAACTGGATCCCACGCTGACACGCAATCAAATGGCAACGCACACTCACACGCATGCACTACTGCTTCTCTCAGTCTGAAAGTTAGCAAAATTGCGGCCCACTCATCGTAGCATCTTCGTCGTCGAAGCCTACTGACGATCAACTGCTGAGGCACAGAGAGGGAAAGAAGGGGCATAGACTTGGCTTTCTATGACCCCTTGCGTATGGTTGCTGCGTCGGAAGCATCTTTTGTTCTGCCTTCTTGTTTGACTGCGTCGTGTCGGCGTGCATAGTCCTTGTTCATCACATCATTGAATACGGCCTTGCCGCCGCGGAATTGGTCTCGGGTGGGACGTAGGAGATGCACCGACTTTTCTACAAACTCAGACAGAGAGCTGTAGGCAGACCACTGTGGAATCCATTGCCGCCGCGTCTGCTGCTCCGAGCAAACCTCTGCCTGCCCCTTCGTCTTGGCTGGTTGGCTGGCTGGCTGGCTGGCTGGCTGAATGCGAAATGGGCGCCAGCAGAAGCAGCCCGCCCACATATGGCTGTCTCTTTTCTCTCTTTGCTCTGTGTGTGTGTGTGTTGTCGCGCCTCTCTCTTGAATTTTTGTAGCTCCGACCTGGCAGAGCGCACACACACACACACACACACACAAGCTCGCACTCCAAAAGGCAACACCGAAGTATTTGTGTCCACACGCTTGCAGACACAACTCAGCGCAGCAGCAGCAGCAGCCAAGCCAATCCCACTTCAACTTTTCCAACACACACACGCACACACACACGCACGCACACACACGCACACACGCTTGCACGCCGCGCTTTGAACCCCTTCCGACTCGCCTCTTCCCCCTTGCCTAGCCATCACGCCTCTCGCTCCTCCTCATCCCTTCTCCTCCTCATCCCCACCCTCGCCATCACCTCCTTGCTGCTTTCTATTTGAGTTTTATATATATCCCTGTAAATAGGACAGTTTTTCATAAGCTCACTATGAGTT
>JAXQGJ010000182.1:0-25969 GCA_037039655.1 Pseudozyma sp. M118-08B | reverse complement strand
CCGTTGATCGTGGATACTTCTCCATCGAGTGTGTTCTCTATCTGTGGGCACTGAAGATCTGGTACCCGGACACCCTCTTTCTCCTTCGCGGCAACCACGAATGTCGTCACTTGACAGACTACTTCACCTTCAAGCTCGAATGCAAGCACAAATACTCGGAAGAGATCTACGATCTTTGCATGGAGTCGTTCTGCACTCTGCCTCTCGCAGCCGTCATGAACAAGCAGTTCCTTTGCATTCACGGTGGTCTTTCTCCGGAGCTACAGACACTGGACGACATTCGCACCATCGACCGCTTCCGCGAGCCTCCCACACACGGCATCATGTGCGATATGCTCTGGGCCGATCCACTAGAAGATTTCGGCTCGGAAAAGACCAACGAGAGCTTCATTCACAATCACGTCCGAGGATGCTCGTATTTCTTCACCTACAACGCTGCATGTCAATTCTTGGAACGCAACCAGCTCTTGTCCATCATTCGAGCGCACGAAGCCCAAGATGCAGGTTACCGCATGTACCGTAAGACTAAGACCACCGGATTCCCCTCCGTTATGACCATCTTCTCAGCACCCAACTATCTCGACGTCTACAACAACAAGGCAGCCGTTCTCAAGTATGAGAACAACGTCATGAACATTCGTCAATTCAACTGCACACCGCATCCCTACTGGCTTCCCAACTTTATGGACGTCTTTACATGGAGTTTGCCCTTCGTTGGTGAAAAGATCACCGACATGCTTATCGCCATTCTCAACGTATGTAGCAAGGAGGAGCTCGAAGAGGAGGAAGAGGAGGACGAGATTCCGATCACGCCCACTTCAACAGCAGAAGAGGAGACCGCCGAGCGCAGAACCATCATCAAGAACAAGATCCTTGCCGTCGGCAGGATGTCCCGAGTCTTTGCACTCTTGCGAGAGGAAGCCGAGCGTGTATCCGAGCTCAAATCATCGCAGACCAGTGCCAAGTTGCCATCCGGCGCGCTTGTGCTCAGCTCCGAAGGTATCAAGGAGTCGATTGTTAACTTCGACGATGCTAGGAAGGTGGATATCGAGAACGAGCGATTGCCTCCTGATCTCATTGACGCTGACGAAGCTGGTCCCGCATCACCTGCGGATGGAGCCCGTGTTTCGTCGCCCGCTTTCGGAGAAGAGATGACTTCACCTGGAAGCCCCGCTTCACCAGCAACACCAAGCTCACCCATCGCAGGTGGTCACCGTCGCGGTCACTCGAGAACGAGCAGTCTTGGTACTACCATGTCCAGTCCTTCCAACCGTCGCCGTTCGCTCGAGTCGACCGTCAGCATGATTCGCGAAGCTCTCGAAGGTACCGATACAGCAGATGACAAGCATCTGGAAAAGCTCGCAAACGACATTACCAGCCCTGTATCGCCCAAGGGTAGCACAGATTCGCCAGTGTCAAGTCGCAACTACGGTAGCAAGTGAGCAGGCGTCTCTCAACAACATCATTTTCTTGGCTTATTCTCATTGTTCAGACTCTTCTTTCCCCGACTCTGCATTTGTTCCACCCCTTGTTCTCGTATCAAATCTGTTGCAAACCATACACTTATTGATTCGCAATTGCTGGCGAGGCCAAAGGCCTGCGCGAGAGTTCGGCGATTCTTGGATAACACGCTGTGGAATTGTGGGCATGAAAGTAATTGAAGAGACGGCTGAATTTGAGCAAAGGTGGCGATAGTGGCAGAGAGAAGCGGATGTATTGGACAGGGCAGATCGGAGCATGAAATTCGAGGAAGGGTCCGCTCTTCAGCGCAAGCCGCGATCTCGTTGATCAAAGTACTGTTGACAAAGGAGGCATGGCATTAAAAGCGAGAATCAGTGTCCATTTCTAAGCGGAAATCTCAAAACCAAAAGCAGTCGGCTAAAGGGTATCGGGGGAGAAACTTACCTCATCCAGCAACTCGAAGAAAGCAGCCTTGTCCTCTTGAGTGAAGCGCGAGAACTCGATATGACCTACACCACTTTCGCCGCTCGTCGGGTAGGCATGCTGCGCTGGTGGGTATGGCGGAGGGGGATGACTTGTTCCCTCCTCATTCTGCATTCTCGGCGGCAGTGCTGGCCCCGCTGACGCTGTTGCCGCTGCTCCAGTTTGCGAATGTCTACTTGGCGGAGGCGGCGGTCTACCCTTATTCAAACTTGACGGCGGAGGCGGAGGCACCCTACTCCTTTCCGGTACCACAGTGGAACCATGCTCTTCTGCGCCGGCATTCCTCGATTCAACGTCCCGATTCCACCTAGGATTCTCCCCCTTCAACATATTCATCCTATCTTGCAGGCCGACTTTGCTCGAGCTACCGCCAGCATTGGCTTCTCTTTGGGCTCGGAATTTATGCTTTGCATCCTCGCCAAAGTTGTCCAGCTTCTGGTTGAAATCTTTACGCCAATCGTCCCAGGGCATATCGAAGTAGTCTCGTCGTTGGCGTGCGTGGCCCTTCGCTACTCTTTTTCTTGAGAATTGATGTGATGTTGCCGTTCAATGCAGGAATGCTATGGCTGAGAAGGATGTTTGCTGCGAAATGCCGATGCGAGGAAAAGTGGGCTCGATGGAGTTCCAGGGCGGAGATGACGAGACAGGGTTCGGGCGCCAAGAAATAAGCATGAGGCGGTGCCCTGTGCGTGAGCATGGTGGAGGGCTCACACTGTACAGGCCGGTAAGCATTTGCAAAATATATACGCAATGTTGCCTCGAGTAGACATGAAGCGGGCCAATCGTATAGTGGCTTATTATGCTGTCTTAGGGCTTCCATCTCATCTTGTGAGATTTGCACTAAGTTGACAGAGGTCCCCGGTTCGATTCCGGGTTGGCCCCCTTCCTTTTTTTCCTTTCTCTTTTTGCCGTAGGCTGCCTTTCGAGGGCAATTTCCTATTTTCGAGAGATGTCAAGCTCAATTCTGTTTGGCACCGGTAGAACATCACTTGACAGCCTTCACAAGCGAACGCTTGCCTTTCAGCTCCCAGGCTCATCATCCTTTCATCCTGTCATAACAGCATTCTCCTCTGTCGCAAGCTGAAGCTTGAACTCGAGCAATTCTACATCACCAATGAGCTGTGCAAAGCTCGCCGCTGCAACGGCAAGATCGGATGCAGAGTGACGAAAAAATGGGGGAGCACGGCACGTCGAAAAGGCAAGGTGGAAAGTTGAGTTTTAGGAGTAAAAAAGGGGTCCAGTTCGGCGGACTTTGACAGATGCACACAAAACTCTGCCGAAGTGTTGCTTTGATGGATGTAGAGTTTTGTGATCTCCCCAATTTAGCTGTCTCTCCTCGGGGCTCCTGTTAAAAGCAGATGCTTCCTCGATGGACTGAAGCAAGCTGCGGCACACAGCCCTCGGCTTTGAGGTGACTTGTGTGACAGCAGCGGGCACGTAACGAGATGCCGGAATACGTCTGTGCATCGATTCGGCAGTACGTGCATGAGTTTACCGTTGACCGGAGGAGGGGAGGGAGAGAGACTCAGGGTCTGATGTAACGCCCTCCCCATCCTCGGGGAAAGGGTAGAAAGTATTCAGTCAGACTCGTCCGCTCTTTTGGAGGTTCTCCATCTATTGGCTCCCTCAGTCCTCCTTTCGTCAACAGACATACTAGACCACCCTATCATCACTTCCTTATAACGAACTTGAAAGACCTAGGCAACGACACTTTACAAGCAGAACACCCTGGCATATACCATCGACAACTTTCAGCAGCACCTCTTGGCTTCTACACGTGCTCACTCCTTCTTGCTCTGACGCATAAAGCAAAGCACATACATCAAGGAATCAAGCGAAGGATGACGAGACCAAAGCGAAGGTCAGGCTCGCAACTGGTCTTGACCATCCTTAGAACACTTTCTCTCCTCTCAGCACTTTCATCTTCGATTTGCGGCGGCTCGACATTGCTCGTTTCGGCGCAACAGACAGACATCGCATGTAGCGCCACATCGCCATGCCCTTCTTCGAGTCCATGCTGTTCTGCAGAAGGCGTCTGCGGGTCAGGCGCCATGCAATGCGCAGGCGGCTGTCAACCCATGATGAGCTCCAAACCCTCCTCCTGCCTGCCCAACCCGGTCTGCCGATCGCGTCAAATGACCATTCAACCAAGCGATTACAACAACCAGAACATCTTCATGCCCATTCTGGAGTATAATGGAAGCGCAACACAGTCAGCGTTCACGTTGGACTCGGGTTCTTTGGGCCCAGGTCCAGAGGGAGTGTTGTTGGAGTTGAAAGCAGATCAGCAGGCCAAGATCTCGACAACCGATTATTTGATGTATGGGTATGCGGAAGCAACGTTGCGACATGACGCTCGACAAGGATTGGTGGCAGCTTTCATTACGATGAGTGATATCAAAGATGAGATAGACTGGGAATTTACGACGGCCAACTCTTCTCTAGGTAAAACCAACTACTTCTGGATGGGTCAAGCAGTCACTACGCACGGCACCAACGTCAACCCACCCAACTTCAATGTCAGCGACTGGCATACCTACGGTCTTAACTGGACCTACAGCCAACTTGAATGGACGATCGATGGCCGAGTTGTACGAAAGCTGACTCGTGATCAGGCTGGAACTAGTTACCCTCGCTCACCATCAAGGATTCAGTTCAGTACGTGGGCGGGTGGAAACGCGACCAACCCAGAAGGTACAATCGAGTGGGCAGGAGGTCCGATCGACTGGACCACTCCAGAATACAAGAAGCAAGGATTCTACTCGCAGGAGATCAAGCAATTCAACGTGCAATGTGGTAATTTGAGCGGTTTGAACCTCAGCAGCATTTCGGGTTCGGGCAACGGAAACATCACTTCGTTCGTCTACACGGGTGCTAACGATACGCAGACGCTCGAGCCTGCTTTCAGTACAAGCACGGCTCCGCTCAGGATCCTTTCGGATCCCGGAGTCGATGGCATTCCCGGCTACCCAGGTTTTGGAGTGACGAACAACAAGTCTGGTTCCAACGGCAAGGGTGCAAAAGACGGCAAGGATTCCGGTAAGAGCACTTCGAGCAACGGCAGCTCCAATAGCGGCGGGAATAAGGATGCAAACGGTACTGCAAACACCAAAGACGACGCTGCTAGCTCTTCAGGAAGCATGTCAAGCGCTCTCAAGTATGCGCTCCCGATTTCTGGTGCCATCATCGGCCTTACTGCCGCCTGGGCAATTGTAGCCTTTGCTCGCCGTCGTCACCTGAAAGCACCCATCATCAACGCCGTTGGTGTCACTGGTGTCAATGATCCTCGCTTCGGCAACCCTTCCAGTCGAAGCTATGCCCGATCTGCTACCACGGCCAACGTAGGCACTTTCTCCGGCCTCCTCGAACACGAAAGCGAGTCCAGCAAAGTGTATCGCACAGAACCCAACATGAACCTGATGATGGGAGGCGGTATCATGTCGGATGCTGGATTGTCGCATTTGCAACGTCAGACTACGGAATCGTCAAAACTTTCACGCGGATCGAGTCGCACCATTGCCGATCGCCTGTTGAGGAATCAAAGCAAGAGGTATCAGCAGTTGAATGCGATGACGGAGGAAGAAGAGGGAGGCATGGGCGGGCATTCGATGCGATCTAATGGAATAGGATCGTCTGCGTATGCTCCGGCGGCGCATCAGGATGAGGAAGATATTTACGAAACACCTACACGTGGCTATGCCAACCCATACAGCGACATCTACTCAACCCCACAACGTAGCCCAATGGAGAAGAATGTGGAAGGCGCATCGCCTTACCACTACCCTTCTTCAGACCCGTATGCAAACAACGTCGCGGCGGTAGATAGCTCTTTCGAGGCGTACCATTTGCAATCTTCCCAGCGACGAGGAGCGCTTCCCATGCCTGTTGTGGCTTCGCCAATGCTCTACACGCCCAATTACATTTTTGCGCCTCAGCAGCAACCACAAAGACCCTCAGGAAGGCTCTACGATACGCCAAACGTGAATTACTATCCTACGCCAGTGATGCAGCAAGGCGGTGCAAACGAAGCATTTTACGCCCAACCGCAACCCCAGCAGTCCTACCTGCCGATGCCAATGCCTTATACCGGCTATAATGATGGCAACGCGGACCATGGTGGCTCTGCGTACATGCCTCATCGCCAGTAGGCCAGGTGTTGAAGAACACTCATGAATACTAAGATCGACTCACGACTCGCTTTGCTGACAGATATACAAGTGGACAATGACATTGCAACGGACTCAATGATGTGAATGATATGCATGTGGCAACGATGAGAAGGGTAAGCTTGCAAGGCTTCTGACAGCGATTAAGTGAACCTTTCGGGCTCGGGCAACGATTAGTGCCGAAAGAGTGATTGATTGCAGTGCTCTCTGTGAGATTGTGTTTTTCATTGTCATGCCAGGCAGGCGAGGTGACTTTCGACATTGGGATTTGCTCAAAGTACAGCAAGGGACTCGGACTCGGGCCTCGTAAACCCAAGTGGACACATTGACCTCATCTGTCTCAGCGCCTGAGAGTAAACGTCTCTCGAACTCGATAGATAGCGTTGCAATCGCTCCAAGCCATCCGCAATAGCATCTGCACTGTCTCTGATACTTAAAAGTACGCACCGTGTGACGATGCCGAAAAGGGGTGTCGGTGAGCGCGTCTCAGTTTGGCGTCGCGTGAGAAAGTGGATTGGAGAAGCGGTACACGGCGATAGAAAGAGGCGCTCTCCAGCGAATGGCAACCTCGGCTAAGACTGCTTCGATGCAGCACTAGTTGAGCTAGCGTAGCGTGTACCCTAGGTTAGAGCTTGACAGGGATTGTGCTGCAAAACTTGCCGATACCTCGCCGGTCTAAGTATAAGACTCAAGGGAAGCAAGCCCTGCCTTGGCTTGACACATGCGGATGGATGATCTGCGTTCCATTGGAAGTCGTACATGGCTGACCACCGCCACAATAGCTACAGTATTGTCTACCAACAAGGGTTCCTGTGCTGTATCGAGTAGCGGCAACAATCCGAGTAGTGGTTTGATAGTGTAGCCCTTTTCGCTATCAGAGTTTGCATCTAGCAAATATCATATGCTGTTGCAGCTGCTGCTCCGAGGGTCGGGCACAAATGAAGCGGAAAACCCACCACTCTACTTTATCTCAAGTGACCTTGGATGGGCTCTTGAGCAGTCTTACTTCCTGAGAATTTGGCTTCTCCGCTCGAGCTCCGACTGAAAGAGTTTGAGAGGCTGGACCTATTTCACGATGGAAAAAAAAGCTTGTTTGGCCCGTCAAAGGGCCAGATATTCCAGATTCGGCGTTGAAAAAAAAGCCTTCTTTTTCCCCCTGTCTCTTGTTCTCTCTCCTTTTTCCTTCGCAGCTCGGGGGCGCCGCTCGGTGTCAAAGAGAACAAGGGCACATGGAAGACAGCTGCAGCTTTGAAATATAATAATGCACGCGTTGGTCCCACCAATTTTTCCAACTAGCAAATCTTGACTAGCCTCTTGCTTCACATTTGCCCTGTGCTTGCTCCCAACGAGAACCTAATGTCTACTCTTCAGTTGGTTAGCGGAGCACTATTGAACTGAGCTGTTTGAAGAGTTCCGCAGGCAGAATGAAGGCGAGGAAGGCGATTGCGAACGGCTTCATTTGTGGTCAGGCAGGTTGCATGCAGCTTTCCTTCACTTCGATGTTTCATGTATTTCGTGGCTGTTTTTTAGCTCCGCCCCACTTCACGGGGCCTGCTCTCTGGCTGAGTGCCATACTGCCAGGCTCCCGCCTGCGGCTAGTGCAGGCGAGCTGCAATCAACTCCGGAGGGTCCTAGCGCCCAACACCGAGCTGTCAAGTGCCTCGCCTCGGCTTGCTATGATTTTCCACTGCTCAGCCCAGCTCTTCAGTGCAGCCGTTCAATGCAACACCTTGGCGGCTTGGTAGCCAAAAGAGCGGTGCGAGTGCCTTGCTTGCCTTGCTTGCCTTGCTTGCTTGGCCGCCCTCCTCGCGTCCATTCTACTCGCGTCTTGCCTGGCTTGTCTGTCTTTCCTCCCCTCTTCCTCCTCTTCTCTCCTTGCTTCTCTGTTCATTGTCCATGCAACCTTCCTTCGCCATTTGCGTCGGTCGTCTCTAGCCATCTCTCTGCTCCTTCTCTTCCGCTTACATCTCCTCTCGCCATTCGTCCTTGCACATCCCACCAAGACCTTTTTTCCGCTTCGCCTGCTTCGCTCGGTAGAAGGAATAGCCAGATTCCAGCTTTCCATCCACACTTCACCGCCGGAAAGCCTGCCGATCATCGCCCACTTCCCGCATCCTTGGTACACTAAGCCACATCTCTTGACGCTTCATCACACCACCATCCATTCTTTCGTCTCTGTTCTTCTGCTCGGTCACCATCATCTCCCCCTCTGCAAACGCTCACCTCCATCAAATTAATCATCCTACCTGGATCTCGCCGTAGCGTCAGCACGCTACCAAATCAACAACATCTTCACGCTTCTCGAAACACTCACGCAACAGATCGCCCTCGAAGCGATCCCCAATCAAGTCTCGCGTCGTTCTCGTCCTTCTGCCAGTGGAAACGTCTCCTCCTGCATAGACTTGCCCTACCTACTCTCGAGCGCTCTCACGCAATTCGAAGAGCATGCACGAAGAGCCCATCGACCGTTCTCGCGACCTCTGGATTGAGAGAAAACGCAGATTCGAACAAGAGGAAGCGGCACGAAGGGACGAATTGCTCGACGCACGATACAGATCCGCCGCACACGAAGGTTCCGGTCGATACAGTCCTCCTCGCCAACCGCAACACGATTCCAGGTACACACACTTGTCTGCTTCCAGCTCTCACCCCAACAACGCTGCTCGTAACGCAACAAGCCCACGCTCTCAACTGCCTCCCAACGCTCCTCTTTCCGACGAAGACGCCGCCATGCGTGAAGACCCTGCTGCCCTCAAACGTAGACGTCTCGGCGACAGCCTCGATCGCGATGACCGACGACGTGATGAACCTGGAAGCGGTGGTCGATCCCCTCCCTTCCGAAGAGGCGATGGCCCTCCCCACTCTGGTCAGCGCTTCCTCGATGAAAGAGACGCATATGCAGATGATATGCGTTCACCACTGAACGGCCCTTACGCAAATCGATCCAACGGTCGTCTCTCGCCTCTGGACAGGCCAGGTCCCAGTCCCGGCTCTGGCCCCGGTCCTCTGCCGCCTATGCAAGATAGCAACCGACCCTCGGTTCTTTCGGCTGCGTCCAGCTTCGATGACGGTCACGACCATGGCCCATCCATGCCTGGTCTTGCTCGCAGGAGAGGCGATGCTGCGCAGGCCAAAGCAAGCCGACTTCACATCGATACCGGCTGCAGCTCGGCATTCGAAGCAGCCGCACTCGCCAGATCCGGCATCGCCAAAAGCGCGCCACCTCAAAAGCTATCCTTTGGTCTTGACGGTCGAGACCAACCTTTGCCACAAGACCAAGCTCCACGCGAATCAGGTCTTCGACTCAACCACCCATCGCAGCCCTTGGGTCCTCCTCGCAACGAACCTCAGCGTCTTGTGTCTGGCTCGCGCCAAGCGGAGCAGTCGGAATCCTTCCGTCGTGATGAGCGCGAAGACATGCTTGGACTTCGTGAAGGTCGCATGCCTGACATGCCTCATACTGCCAATCCGCTCGCTCGTCAAGGCCCGTCTACGCGCTTGCCCGGTGGTCACGTTCCTCAAACAGCCACGTTGCCATCTCCAGCCTATCACACCACCCAATTTGCTCGTGGACACCCAGCCGGACGCCAGGCTTACAACCCGCCACCTACAGCTCGTTTGCCAGACCACTTGCGATCCCCTCCTTCCTCCAAGTCTCACTTCCTCTCGCTCTTCTCCGATTTCTACGATTCGCTCTATGACAGCAGGACACTCAAAGCGACGCTCGAAGATCAGATCAAGCGTTCCAACACTCTGCTTCAGACGTTGCAGTCAAGTCGTCGCGTACTCGAGGAAACAGTAGAGCGCCGCGTTCGTGATGAGCGTGTTCTTTGGGAAGGTCGAGTGCGTGGGCTCGAGGCTAGAGTGAGGGAATTGGAGGCCAAAACCGGAACTGCAGACTATGTTGATGAGGTTGGTAGTCGTGCCGACGCTGCCAAGGCCTCTGCAAATGCTGTAGCTACAAGCAACAAGACTGCTGCAGAGTTGTCCGAGGAGAAGGTCGAGTCGCGAGAACGATCGCCAGCAGGTCCAGCTGCCAAAATGGACGATGATGAAGGGGATCAGCTTCAGGATGATTGAAGCTGTCTTCTTCGACCAATTTTGTTTCGTCCGCTTGTAGACTGACCTCTCACAGACTCAGGGTGGGTAGCGGAGGGTCTGGGTGGTCGGTTGCTATGTCACTCTTTTGCTTTTATCTACTTTGATGCTCTCTTTCTTTTTTCCGCAGTAGAGTGACTTGTGTGCGAATGGTGTGTTTCAGTTTCAGCTTGGGCAAGAAAGCTTGACTTTTGAGTCGAGGAGCGAGTTAGTGAGTTGATTGATCAATAGACTCGCATACACCGGCTGGACTTCCTTTGATGAGTCGGTACGATACGTGTTGCGGCCAATCGGCACTTTGATTGGCATGACCCGTGACCTTCTTTGCACCCACCCTTGTTTGGCAAGGTGTGTAATTTTGGGCAGCCTCAACCTCATGGTTTGTGCTCTTGACCTTGCACTGAACACAAGAAGGACAGGTTCAACGTGCAAGGCGAGACTTTGTTCTCTTTTTCGTCAGCAGGCTTATTGGCAGATTTTGCCTTTTCTGCTCGTGAAAAGAGAGTGAAAGGCTGACAAAGGGTCCGTCTTTGACAAAGGCTCGTTTCTCCGTGATAGGCGCGCCGCATTCACACTCTTCTGCAGCCGCATCAGACAGCCAGACGTGCAAGACAAGCAAACGAAGAAAGCAGACATGGCACACCAAGAAGCAATTGACCAAGAGAAATAGATTCGCATTTCCATAATAGATAAAGCAAGCGAACAAGAGAGTCACAGTAGAAACGGAGCAAGCCCTTATTAGATGGGCAAACAAGAAATGGAGCGCTAAAGAGAAAGATAGAGAGTGTGGTGTAGGTGATATTATTATCCAGCAAAAAGAGAAGACCGAGAAGAGTAATGAGTGTGTGTGTGTGTGCGTATAAGGCAAGGTAAAAAGAAAGTGGAGGGTGGTGAGAACAAGGAGGGAGTAACGAGGGCTTTGTTCTCCGCATCACTTGTGAGTCTCGATCAGATCGAGTGGGTATCTTCAATCGCAACGGTACAACGACGTAGGGGCTCAAGGCATGTTGGTGGGCAGAGCTCGAAGGCTGAGTCCTCCGAGAAGGCCGCCTCCCGAGGACGACCTCGATGCTGTGGTGGCTGCGGCAGTCGTGGCGGCACGAGTGGTTGCAGTGGCACCAAGCGCGCTACCCAAGCCGGCGGTGAGATCGCTGACAGCACCTCCGAACGCGGATGTGGCGGTGCTGGCAGCACCGCTGAGACCCGAAGCAACGCTGCTCGCGCCAGAAGCTAGAGCAGCTGTACCCGAAGAAATAGCCCCAGAGAGGGCCGAGACTGGATTGGTGGAAGAAGCCAAGGCCGACGACGACGAAGGCGCGTTGGGACAGTTCGCTCCCGTGAGAACAGGGTCGAGGAGACCGAGGCTGAGACCTTTGCCGAGGTTGGCGAGTTCACAGACCAAACCTTTGCCGGCCGTGTCCAATGCACCGAGAAGGTTGCCCTGCAGCAGCTGAGTCAAAGTACTGCCGATGATGTTGGTAAGGTCAACACCCGCAGCAACGAGCTGTCCGAGCAGACCCTCGAGCGTGCTCACTGGGTTAAGTGGAAGGCTGAGGGAACCAATGCTGATGGAGTAGCTGGTTGGGATGTTGAACTCGTCGTATTCGAGACCAGGAGCCAGGTAGCTGTCGCCGACAGAAGGACCTAGGCGAACTGGGATGTTGTTGTAGATGTCCAGATTTTTGCCGATGACGGGAAGCGATTGAATCAAACCCTTTGGCAACACGACGTTGGGAATCCTGCCTGACGTTGCCGTACCGTTGTTCCCAGGGATGGCGAATCCGCCGTTGGGGAACGTGTAGGAGACACGCGCATCCGGGTTGGAAGCATCCTGGGGCTGCTGTCCGGCAATCTTGGCCGACGTCTGCAAGGCGACGAGGTACAAGTTGGTATTGAGCGCGTTTGTAGCAGTAATGTCGATTTCGACAACTGGAGGCGGCGATCCAGGAATAAGAATGCTGGCAAGACCAGTGATCAACGTCTCCGCCGTCAGGTAGACATTGATGTGCGTCACGATGCGCGATCCGATACCATTGAGCGTTGTGGACAGCTTGACACCGGCAAGCGCAGGCCGCAACGAGTCGTAGGGCGTCAGGTTGGTCTGCGGACCTTGTGAGCCATCAATGGTAAGAGCGGCCGACTGAGGCGACGTGCCGTCCGACGGATTGGGTTGGACGTACAGCTGGAGGAGGCGCTGTGCAGTGGTATCGTTGGCGTTGGCTGGCTCGTAGTAGAAGTACGACTGCACCAGGTTGTTTCCAGGAATGAGACCAAGAACGGGAATCTCGGCTTTGCCGACCACGGTGCCGGAGAAGATGACGGGCAAGAAGGCCTCGTTGGTGAATACCGTAAGGTTCGAAGGGTTCTGAAGCGTGACCTTGAGCGGGACCCAGAGGAAGGCTGCTGTACCACTGCTGACCATGACGTCCGACAAGGTGGTGACGCCATTGAAGCTGTTGATACCCGCCAGCGACGTGGTGACGTTGAAGGGAATACCACCAATGGGGATGTTGCCGATGACGGTCTTGGCAACGACATCCGTGCCACCACGCAGAGCGAAGGTACCTCGTGGCGTGTCGGTAAGCTGGGCGAAGAAGGCCTGGAAGTTGGCACGGTCCTGAGCCACAATGTTCTGCCTGCGCCACATGAGCTGGAGCGCCTGGAAGTCCTGAGGTCCCCGCGAAGTGCCGGCCTGGACGTTGGACAAGGGCAAGTCCAAGTATGCCGTGTCGCCGTTGGCGTACGAGAGGTTGATGTGCGGCGAGGCCTGGATGGGCTGCAAGCTGAACATGAACGGATTGGCAAACGTAGCGATGGTCGAGTTGGAACTCGATGGCACAACGTACGAGTTGGCAGGGTCGCCATTGATGAAGACGGTAAGATCCGAGAGCGTGATTGAGAAGATAATCTGGTAGATTTTGCCTGGGAGCGAAACATCGATGGTGAGCGTTTTGAAGGCGGTACTAAGCCAGTTGACAGGCTGGTTGCCGTTGGCTTGGGTGACGACCGAAACACCCTTGACTTGCAAGATCTGTGTCTTGCCCTGCAAGAAGTTGGTGAAGAGGATACCGGTGTTCTGCAGGTCCTGACCCGACTTGGCCGTGATCATACCTTCGAGCTGAGTGTTGGTGGTAGCCAAGGCAGCCAGGAACAGGTTGGTCGAGTGAACGGGTCCAATGTCAGTGCCCATGAAGTAGATCTCAAAGTTGGCCGTGTCGAGCTGGATACCCAAGGTGGCAGGGTTAGGAATGGCCGAGTCGGTTCGGATAAGCAACGAGTTGCTCGTCTCACCGTAGACATCGAAGTTGGACGTGGTGACACCGGGCAGACCGTTGAACGCCTTGAAGTCGATGTTCTTCGAGATGATGACATCACTGTAGATGATGTGGAGAGCGCGCACGGTGAGGTGGTTCGACGAGACAGTCCACTGGAATCCTGGGTTGTGCAGAATGTAGGTGGCAAAGTCGGTGAAGGCGCCAAGGTTGGTGATGGTCAAGTGACCGCTAGTGACCAAGTTGGGCACTCCCTGGTTGGCAAAGGCGCAGATGGGAGGGAGCGAGAGCACGGCGATATTCCTGCCTTGCCAGGTGACGGTGAGCGGCTCGGTGAATTCGATGAACGCATCGAAAGGACCTGTGCCGGTCAGCGAGCCCGAAAGCGAGACATCGAAGCCAGAGTTGGTGACACTGGTGATATTGGCAATGTTGACGGTGAGCACTGCCTGGTTGACAATGTTCTGCACAATGGGGGCACCGGCGGGACCGAGCAGGTACAGCGCAGTCTGGTCCGTCTGTGTGGGCACGGGCTGCTGAACGAAGTTGAGGTTGGTAAAGTAATCGTCCAGCTTGACACCCGACTGCACAGTGAGCGTAGTCGTAAGACCCTGCAAGGTGCGAAGAATGGCACCAAGCACGTCGAACTGCTGTCCAGAAACACAGTTGGGTGGGTTGAAGTCGGGGTAGGGGCTGATGGTGGTCTGAGTCGAGGCCTGGGCCAAGACCTGAGCAAACAGCGGTGGCAGAGGACCGAGGTCAACACCCCTAGCGGCGGCAGCAGCCTGGACGAAGCGAATCAAGTTCTTGGGGTCGAGGTCAAAGTTGAAGGGCAAGTAGCGCGACGTGATGGTGGTGTGGCCAGGAGCGCTGATGGGGTTGCTCGACAAGTCCTGGTTGATCTCACCAAGGAAGATGCCCTGGTACGAAGCGTCGGCCTTGACCCTGAGCAAGTTGATCGAAGCGGTGAAGGGGTTGCGGAGGTCGAAGTTGGCCTGAGCAATACCGGTCTGTGCGATGTTGGGAGGGATGACGAGCCTGGCCTCGGTGATGAGGAGCTGCCTAAGCGGTGGGATATCAGCGTTGAGCTGGATACCCGAAAGCGCCTGCTTGAGCGACTCGATGGGCGTGGTGTCACGTGTTCCCTGGATGATGGTGTTCGAGACAATGCCCTGAACATAGTTCTCGAGCAACTGCTGACCAGCAGCCACATTGGCAGCACCCTGAGGAGAGTAGAGCACCTGGGTGGGAACAATGTTGGTGCCGGGGACCAAGACCAAACCGTTAATGACAGCTGTACCAATCTTGCGGTTCATGAAGTAGACATCGAACGACACATCACCCGTACCAATGGTGATGTGGGACGGGTTGAACAGAGTGGTATCGACGTTGATCTGAAGGTACGACGGGTATCCATGGTAGACATCGAGATTCGAAACAATCGCGGGACGAGCGTTGAGGTTCTGCAGACCCAACAGGTTCGTGTCGACGTTGAAAGGAATGTTGTCGATGGACAGGAGACCGGCAGCGGTGTTCGCCTTGGTGTTGGCGCTACCGTGCAAGTTGAACGTGACCTGGGTGCTAGCGGTCGTGTCGGCCAAGAACTGCGAGAAGACGGCATGTTCGTTGGAGTAGACCGAGAAGGGCACGTTGCTGAACATCAAGGTCAAGATTCGTGCGGTGACATCCGTGATCGAGGGCGAGAGCGGAATGTTGAGCACGGCATTGTCTTGACCTTGGTAGTTGGAGATGAAGTCACCACCGACCTGTTGAATGTCGATCGGGAAGGCGAAGGGGATGAAGAACTCGGACTGCGTGTCGTTGGAGCTCGTCGAGGGCGCCCACTCGGTCGGCACGGTGAAGAAGAGCGAGATCTGGTTAATGGAAATGGTACGGATGACCTGGAACTTCTGCGACGGCAGCGACACGGCGACATTGAGCACCTTGATACCATCGTTGAGCCAGGTGACGCCCTCGGGACCGGCAAAGTCACCAAGGACGTTGACTTCCGTGTTCATATTGGCAACGAAACGCGTAAAGATCTCGGACAGAATGGCAAGACCCTGATCGGTTGTCTGCGGGACCAAACGGCCCACCAGCGGAAGTGTGTTGACGGCAAGAGCCTGGAGAACAAAGGTGTCTTGAGCAGCCGCAGGACCGATGAAAGTGTTGTTCCGGTCAATGTTGACACCGAAGCGAGAAAGCTGGACACCGACTTGGGACGGATTGTACACGGTGGTCGCCGTGGTCAAGTGGATACCACCTGCGGGATCGTTGGAAGGCAAGTCGAACGAGTTGATGATGACGCTGTTCTTGAGACCGTTAAAACCGCTGAGAATGACGTTCTTGGAGATCGAGATGTTGTCGACCTCGATACCAAGAGCGGCAACACGAAGACCGTCACCAGCAATGTTCCACACGAAGCTCTGCTGGGTCAGGAGGTACTTGGTGAACTCGGTGAGGTAGCCGACGTCGGCAACAACAAACTGCGCAAGAATCTCGAGCGTGGCACCGACGTCGCCGACAAGCGAGACGTTGGGCATGGCAATCTGACCAAGGAGACGGCCGTTCCAGGTGATGTTGAGTCCATTGCCGAAGAAGATGGTGGCATCGAAAGGACCCGAGTTGGTAATCGTACCTTGCAAGGCTGTCTCGAACGAGTTCTGTTGAGGGTTGAGGATGGTAGCTCGGTCAATGGAGAGGATGGCACTGTCGACGATCTTCTGCACAATGGGACCAGCGAGGACGGGGAGGAGCTTGTTGAGCGTCACATCGGTGCCAAGGGGTACGTTCTGTTGCGCAAAGGTGAGCGTGGTGGAGTAGTCACCAATGTTGGCATTGGAAACGATCTCAAGGTTGGCGGTGGCGGATTGGAAGGCACGGTCGATGTAGCTGGGAAGGTCGAAGCCAGTGTAGAGGTTGGCTCGCTTGACAAGCGTACCAGCCTCTTCAAGAGCCGACTCGTCGCGCTCAGCCCATTCGGCAACGTTGGCAAGCGTCTCGACGTTGTTGGCACCGCCCATCATGGCGGAAGCAAGCTCGTTCTCATCCTCGTAATCGTACGAGACATCGTCGTCGGCCAGCGAACGGCGCGTGTTGGCCGAAGTGGTGGGCGACAGCGTGTAGCCTCCGAGTTGGACGATACCGTCAATGTACGCGGGGTTCTGACCACTCTGAATGGCGAGAGCGCGTACAAGGGCGAAGATGTCGGGAGGGTACAAGTTGAGACCAAGCGCGATGGGGGGCGACTGAGTGACAGCATTGCCTTGTGCGACAAAGTTGAGCGGCGTATCGATGCTTGCAACAAAGATACCGTGCGAGGTGACGTTGGAACGAATACGCGTGATGGTCAAGGGCGACGAGAAGGGATTGGCCAAGAAGACGGTGGAGTCGGCGATGTTGTTGGTGTATCCCGTTGAGTCGAGAACGGTCAGATTGGCAGACTTGACGAGCGTCGACTTGAGACCGGGCAGAACCGACTTGAGGCGGATCTGTGAGAGAGCGGGCAAAAGCGACGCAACATTGGTCGAACCAGAGTAACCGTTGATCTCGAGGTTGGTATCGAGACCCGAAATGAAACGGTTCAAGGTGTCAAGACCGTAGGGGCTGGAGTTGGGGTTGAAGACCGAAGTAGCGTTGACATCGTTCCTGCCGGTCATCAAGTCGAGCCCGGGAATGGTAACCGTTCCGAGGATGTCGTGGTTGACAAGCTGGAAGCTACTGTCGCCGACGGTAAGGTTCAAGTTGGAAGGGTTGACCAGCGTCGTTCCGACCGAGAGGAGGATACCTTCGCTAGTTCCACCAGTGACATCGACACTGGTGATGAGCGTGGGGTAAGCGTTGAGGCCCTGCAGACCCACGAGACCACTGTTGACATCGAAAATGATTCCGTTGAGCAAGACACGACCCAAGGGCGTGTCGGTGACGGCCTTGGCCTCACCCTGCAGACGAATAGCAGTACCGTTGGTGAGGGTGAGGTAGGTCTGGAAATTCTCGAGCTCCTTGCGAGCAGCCTGCGTGTTGTTGGCCAGCGTCAGGGTCGAAGGAGGCAGCGTCAAGTTGAGAGTACCTGCGGTCTGACCAGCGCTGACGAGCGAGAGCTGCGTCGTGGTGTTGGAGTAGGCCGAGTTGATGGTGGCCACCTGGGCACCCTGGAAGAGGATGGTGAAGGTGTTGGCGGTGTCCACAATGGAGAGCGAGAAACCGAAGGGCAGGCCCAGCACAGCCGAGAGAGCGCTCGAGAAGGCGGTGGGGTCGTAGGCGGTCTCGGGTGTGTAGACCAAGGCCAAAGAGCCAATGCTGATACTCTTGATGGGGTTGATGGGTTCAGGCGACTTGAGGGGTACAACGAGCTCGAGAGCAGTGATACCCTGGCTGAGCCAGCCAACATAGTTGCCGTCGGCCTGCTGCACCGAAACACCACGAGCCTGCGTGGGCAAAGTCTCTCCGTTGATGTAACCGGTGAAGAGCTCGCCGAGCAAGTCAAGCGCGGTGGCGTTGTCGTTGTGAGGCACGAGGCGACCGTTGAGCGTGATGACGTTGCGTCCGGTGGTGACGTTCAAGTTGGTGGTGCTGGCGGGACCGAGGTACATGCCCTTGTAGTAGAGACCCAGGTTGAGGGTGCCAAGCTGAACACCAAAGGGCGAAGGGTTAACAAGCGAAGTGGTGACCGACAAGGTGACACCGCCTGCAGGGTCGTCACCGGGAAGCTGGAAGTCGAGAATTTCGACATCCTCAAAGTTGTTGAAACCTTTGATGATAATGTGCTTGTTGAAGACGAGATTCTTGTAAGTGGGCAAGAACGAGAAGGCCTCGGCATGGACGCTAGAGCAATTGAGCTTCCATGTGAATTCAGGTTGGGAGATGAGGAACTTGGCGAAGATACCAAAGCCGTCGACGTCGCTGATCTCAAAGTTGCTGGCCTGCGATGTGGCAAAAAGAAACAGAGTCGAAAGCAAAGGCTGTTAGTTCACAGTCGAAGTGCGTGTGAAGAGAGAAGCCAGAAAAGATACGTACCTGCTTGATGCGGGCGTGACCAGCAGCGGCACCAATGTAGTCCAGTCGGAATTGACCCAGCTTGATCTCGGTCAAGGTCTCGGGAGAGGCTACCTGACCAGGGTTGGGAGGCAAGACCCAGTAGACCGAAACCGGCTCTCGGAAGTACAAGTGGGCGGGGAAGATGCCGACCTTCTTGGTCTGACCCTGAAGCGTGAGTGGGAAGGAAGTGTTGGTAGGCGAGGTGATGTTGGATTGCTCGACATGCAAAACAGCAGTGTGAAGAGCATGGTTGGCGACGGCGTACAAAACAGGAAGCAAGGTGATGGCCAAGGTTACGAGGAGGAAACCTGGAGCGATGAAGAGACAGCAGTAGCCGAGCTTCCTGGAAAAGTACTTCTTTTCATAAGGAGTGCCACGGGCACGAATGAAACCGATGGGTTGACCGGGCTGATGGAAGCCAGCGGCGGCGGGAGCGACCGAGTCAACGCTCTGCTGAGCAGCGGAGCGTCGACGAAGGTTCTCCCGGGAGCCATAGCCGTCGTCCGCCATGATGAAGGGGACTCCGCTCCCGAGCTAGGGTGGTGGTGATGAGGTGAACGGTTGCGGGAACAGATGAAGCAGAGCTGAGGTGACGAGAGGTGTTGCCTGAGCTGGATGGTGGAGTGCGAAACTGATTCGCTACTCTATGGAAAGGTCCTGCCTTGTCAATGAGGTGACGAAGACCCGTTTGTACCCAAACTTGTACAAGCCGAAACGGTCGTTGTTGCTGATGACCAAGAGTCGTCTATAGAAATCCTATCCGAGTCGAGGAGAGGAGAAGAGTCACCTTGTGGTGCTGTCGAAGTGTCGGCCACAGAAGAGGAAAGGGTCGGATGGATGGCGATGAGGGTGCCGATGTCGGTGTCGAGGATGGTGGTGGGAGGATGATGGTGATGATGGTGACGAAGAGGACAGGATCAGGATGGTGGCGTGCAACGTCCAACGTCAGAGGCTTGAGAATGAGGGGACGGAGTCGAGGGTATCGGAAGGAGGCCAAGGCCAAGCGATCTGGGGTGCAGCGCGAGGAGAACAGAGACAGGCAGAAGGAGTGGGAGCAGCAAGCAGGCGCATTAGGAGCAGCAAATTCGAATTCCGTTCGTAGAAGAGGCAAAGACAAGCGGCACAGGACAGGCACACCCACCAGGACCATCCATCGACTGTATGGCAGGATATCCAATCGATGTAAGGCGGTCCAGGCTCAGTCTAAGAGTGTGATTTAGTTACTGACAGGCGAGGCGAAGATCCACCGACAACTCAGACAAGCGGGGCAAACTTGTGCCAAAGGCGGCTAAGCCAAATTGTGCTCGCTAACGATGCAAACCGCAGGCGCAAGAGGGAGAAACCACCTCTCATGCACATGCACAGTCGATTCGAGTTGGGGGGGTGAAGGGGAAAAAGTGTACAGAAATAGGAAAGACAGCAAAATCAAAATCAAGAGGGGAAAAGGGGGATGATCGTCTGCATGAAGTAGCGCGCTCAAGACCAGGCAGATAATTGACAGAAGGTGAAAAGGGCCAAGGTCTTGCGACTCTGCTAGCTGAGGGCTGCCTGGCTGGGCGCTGAAAGGTCTTGGATTCTGGATCGAAAAGCGGAGAGAAAAAAGAAAAAAAAAAAATAGGGAACAAGACAGGCGTTTTGAAGAAGACGAGGCCAGAGCGGAGAGACATTGAGCAGCATTTGGCAGTGAAGGGGTTTGAACGCCAAAAACGAAAACCAAAACCCAATCATTTCCTGGCCTGAAGCGGATGCATGGTTCTTGCCTCTTGCCGCTTGCAGCATGGACGATCCATTGAATAGAGAGCTCGAATCAGCGAGGAGACGTCTGTGATTGGAGGCGGGGCAAAGAAATATGTTTTTCTATCACTAGAGATCAAAATGGCAGGCGGTTGAGCAGACATTTTCGGCGACCGCGGCGGGCGGGCGGCGGCTTAGCTCTTGTGACGGCGGATTCAAAGTGTCATTGGTGGTCGGTGGTCAATTCGAATTTTAAGAGGAGGACAAGTGCGGAGTGAACCAAGCGAGGCGCGAGCGGAGAGAAAATGTATTGAGCACAGCTGCACGATGGCACAAGCGAGCAAGACAAAGACGCATCAGGATTCTCGTTGTTCCTCTCCAGTAATCTTCCAGCTTCTTGCTACAGTAGACTAAGACGTTCCCTTCTATGATCGAGAGCTGCGATACCGATCCAATGTGGCCACAGCTTTCTCTTGAGCTTTACCAGATTAAGGTTGGTATGAAAAGATGGAGGATGAGCAATTGCTCAAAGTGTGGGTTGACAGGTGTCGGCTGCCGTGTTTGCTGCAATTCACCCGTGCCAATCGATGCATTGAGCAAAGATGCCGTGCATATTTATTTTCCGTCCCTTTTTTGGCACCACTGTCCTTCGAACGCCGCAATGATCACGCACAATGAATGAGCTCTTGATCTCCGGCCTCCTTCTCTCATAATCTCTTCAAATCGCTCGGATCCTCATTGTTGATGTGCTCTCTTGGCTATCGGTACGCTGTCAAGAGGTCTTAACAGGCCCCTGCATCAATCGACGCTAAGATACCGTCGGACATGAGCTTTGCCTGGCCGCAAACATTCTTCGAGGGTCGTGCTCTGTCCAAGCTGTGTGCTCCGCTAAACCGGTTTTGGCGGCAACTTTTTTTCTTGGTTGCGCCCACATGCAGCGTGACAGAGGCAAATTGATACTCAGCAATCACGCTCTTAAAAACAAAAGTCGGGGAATTCAAGAGGCTTTTTCCCAGGGCGCGGCGGGGGAAAGGTGGTTGATGTCGATCTCTCTTCTCCAAATAAAATCTATCCGCGCCCCATTCAGCTCGCTTAACGATGCAACGCGGCGTTGCAAACTTGAACTGCACAACGCGCATATCCAGTTGCCCCGCAGACATCTTTCAACTCGTTTGCCAACACAAATTGATCCAATGGTTACCCCTCTCTCTGCCTTCGCTTTCCCTCGCCTTGCAATCGCTTGGTCCGCCACCTGTCACAGTCTTATGTTGTAGCATTGCATGAAGGCCTGTCTGAAGTCTAACTTCCTCTCCTTGACTTGTACTCATGTTTTATGACTTCTTGGAAGGCGTCAGGCAATGCGAAGGGTAGCGTAGTGGTTGCGCTCAGGGTCTCGAAGCTCGCTCCGCCAATTCAGGAACTCGAAGGCCCTCTCGCATGCGCGATCACCCTTGCGAGAGGTTTGTTTTCGGACCTCGCTTAGCATCAGGTTGTCAAGGAAGCAGGTAAAGCCTCGTCGCTGCACATTTGGCTTCGCCCTCCCTTTGAGCAGCCCGTATCGTCCCCGCACCGCCTTTGCTCGAGTGCATCACGATGACTCTTGCCCATGGTCGTGGTTGCAAAGACGAAGGTCTCCATCTTGAATCGACGACAACTTTGAGCGCTCAGAAGGCTGATCGTTTGTAGACGGACAGTTCAAACTCCAAGGAAAAGGACAGATATTGATCGTGTCGCAGTTGTTTGCAGCGAAAATAAAACCTCGCTTAGGTAGCTGCGGTTGATTTTTCCTCTCCGCCTTGACGCCCAGACCACAGATGGACGAATCCTCACAAGAACGTCAGCCCTCATCCCCTTACTGTCCTTCTCCACTCTCTTTCTGCAGACTCGTCTCAGACCTGCGGATTGCCCCGCATCCCCTGTCATGATGGTACGATGTCGTGCTATTGACGATCATTTGCCGTTGTTGGCTCCGACATCGGCCAGAAACGGCATCAAAAAGTTGTGAGGAAAGAAAGCTCTGTTTCACCGACTTGTTCTCGAACAGGTTTGGACTCCAACCCCACACCTCACAAATCAAGATGTTTGACCGGCTGTAGCACCACTTTGTTCCTCACAGACGTTCAGAAATTGACCGCCGCAAGCATTAAGGCTGTGAGTGTGTGACTAGATTTGATACTCCGCACAGCCTTTCACGTTAAATTTCTCATTTTGCTCGAGGAGGAGCCGAATGCAGCCAAACGGTCCCTAAAACTACTCCCCGCATTTCGAATCTCCTTTTCTGTCACTCTACCCTGACTGTCGATCAAACACACGGTTCAATCAAATGGAAGCCCCAACATGTTGTCTCTGCCTCCGTCGACTGCCTACAAGCGTCTTGCCTACGGCGTGTGGGGCTCCTCATGCGTTCCTGAGATCACTCGCAAAGAACGGGTTAGAATTTGTACAGGCCAAGGCAAGTCATTGAAGCACATGGTAGACAGCCACCCCGCAAGCTCTTACGTTTTGATACGAAAGTGCATCACGTTGAGTATCGGCCGATATCCTGACCTCTGGCACCTGCGAGGCTTCTGTTGCTGTTCAAGCAACAACCTTCAAACTCATATCACATATGCCTACAGCCATCATACTTCCTCCTCCTTGTACAAGATTTGCATTGAAAGAGCACGAAGAATCACACTGTTACAGGGGCTGGTATGGGATCCCAACTTGAGCATCACTTGATTGAGACGGCTCAATCACGCTTCCCCATCATGAACGCTCCCTTAACAGGCAGGTTACTCAACTGCAAAGATCCCAACCCCGAATTCCAGATCTTGGCCTTGCTCGTCCCCTCAATACCCACCAATGCTCCTTGGCCCGTTACGAGCTTCCAAGTGAACGACCTGAAAAGGGGGCCACGACCGGGGAGGACGCTGAAGGGAACATCTTTTAGTTCGGCACGCAGCAACTTGCGCTCCCCTTTGGGATCGGTAGGGTCGATAATAGTTTCGGCGGGGGCAAAGTCGTACGGTCTGACGCGACCAAAGGCTCTCTCGGGTAACGGATCGGGAAGAGGCGGTGCGGGTTCCGGTTCTGGCTTCTTTGGGCCATCACCAGCAGCCAATGAAGCTTCCTCGATGTCTTGCTCGGCATCGGGGCTATCGAGGAAAGCGAACCGTTTGAGGCTGTCCAGCGCACCTCCAATCAAACTGAATCGGCTGGCAGATGCAACTTCCTCGTGACCCTTGCGCATGCTGGGTGGCTTACCATCAAACACCAGGATATCAGGCCACATATGAGTGATCTTGATATCGACACCGCTGAGCTGATCAGGCAAGTTCATGGCGCCGACAACAGTGCCACTGCAGAGCAGCTTGTCTTGCTCAAAGGGGTGGGGCGTAATCTTGAGATCGTTGATCGTGACATTTTGAATCAGCTCAGTGACTTTGGATCCGGGGAAGGAGATGGGGAGATCGACGAGTCGCAGAGCAGATTCCATCCAGTCCGGGAGATTCGAGCCATCACCAGGCATCACTTCGGTAGCGTCATTCGGAATGGGAACGGCAGCGTCGGTCTCGTTGATGGGGCCGCTGGACTGGCGGAAAGGCGAACCACCGCGGACGTAGACAGTGTTGGCTTGTCCACGAAGGAAGCGGCTTAGGAAGTTGCTGAGTGCGGCCTGTTGAGGCGACTCTGTAGCGACAGGAGGTGCATAGTTGGCACCGAAACCATTGGCAGGAGTGTTGAACGAGATCTGCTCCTTGGAAATTGCCTTTCCAAGCTGTGCTGCTTCATCCTGCGGTGGCGGTACGACTCGTCCAAGCAGCTCGAGATCAATCACCTTTTGCCCTGTCAGTTGGAACGGCTCCGTGGCCACAGCGGCCATCAAGACGGATGCGTCAGGTCCATCTTCAGACCCACCTTGTGTGATAGCCTTGCCATGCTCGGGATGCTTAGGCTTCTTTGGAGGCGAAATGCCGTCAACAGGCAAGTAGATGCCAAAGGGAAGGCTGTATCGGACGTTGCCTTGCAGCACTTTGCCAAGCGGATTCGTGGCCTGCGCCATAGCCTTGATACCAAGCGCACGCATCATCAATGAAGATACAATATCGACATTGTCTCCGTCATCGTCGCCTTGACCGTCTCCGCCGTCCTCGCCGTCCTTACCGATCTCGAAGAACTCGTAGCCATCAAGCTTGATCAGCTTGTCTGGGTCTGTATCGTCGGACAGTTTTGGCACCTTCTCTCGCAGTGGGCTGCGAATGTGGTGCTGAGCAATGTCGATGCGACGCGGGACGTCGAAGAAGCCTGCTTTGCGGCCGTGGTGGATGCCATGAATCTCGGACTTGGCGAGACCGCGCACGCGCAAACCAGCGATCTTGACATCGAGCTGAGCGAATCCTTTCTTGATAGCATGCTGAGCATAGTCCATGATGTAAGGTGCGGGGACCACGGGCTTGAGAAGCACAGTGAGGTTGAGCGGGCTCATGTTGTGCTGTGCTGCAGGAGTGCTGTGGTTGCCGAGGATGGGTGGGCGGAGAGAGTCCCTGTTGTCATCATCGCCGCCCTTGATCTTGCGATTCAGAGCAGGCAGAGGAAGAATCAAAGGATCGAGGTGGAAAGCCAGCATGTCCACAGGGTTTTCGGTGTGAGCAGCCAGAGCAGCAGGTGGCAGCACTTGCTGGTCCCACGCGGCGCCAATCTCGGAAAGGCGGACCTCGCCCACATCGACTTGAACACCTGCGACTTTGCCCATGGCCCATTCGACCAGCTTGCGCTCCTTGTTCTTCCACCAGCCCTGCTTGCCACGGTCTCCTAGCCATAGGTCAAGCGCATGATCAGGATCGAGACCGAGACGGGCGTCCACGCGGACAAGGATGCCTTCATCCGAAATGTTGAGCAAGCGCAGACGTTCGGGACCTTTGAGCAGGAGAGACTCATCGAGAATGCGGGACTGTGCCTCGGGCGAGGGCGATTTGAGCGTCGCCGCATAGAGGTGAGATGCAGCGATGCCGATAAGAATGAGCAAGGCGAGAAGAAGCGCAGTGAGTGTATAGAGAGTGCGCATGATGTAAGGATGCTCGTGTCTCCAAGCGGCGAACGATGCTTCTGACGTTGTGTGAATGGATCTTGAGTTCCTGCGAGATGTGGAGACCGCTGCAGCCCTACGCTGTTTACGACGACGCACGAGTCGGGCTGAGTACGCCTTGTCGCCGCCCCACAGCTTGGAGATCTTGAGCCAAGCACGATCGAGCGGGCCAATGGCAGCCCTGGAGCCACCATTACGAGAAGATCCACCAAGCAGCGAGCTGCTTTCATGGTCACCTTGACCAGGTGGAAGACCTGTCTCGAGCTCCTCGTCGTCTACATCTGCATCGAGACCTTCAGCCTCGGCATCGCTATCGGGATAGATGGGCTTCCTGCCATGGCGCAGTGGCTGCTGCTGCGAGGATGAGATGCGCCTTTCGAGTGTCGGGGGTGGGAGAGTATCGTTCGATGCTCTTTCTGTGCTGTTCTCTGCTGCTGATGTCGGGCCCGTCTTTGATGTCTCTGCTGCGGTCATGACGTACATAAAGCGCAAGCAGCAATCAGCTCACCGGCTAACGCCAACTCTGATAGGACAAAGTGGATCACAATTGAGGTAAGTGTGTTTAGCGCGAGATATGAGAAAGCTCATTTATTTCCCTTTCATAATCAGAAAAATTGAAAAAATTGTAGCTTTTGTCATCTGGATCAAAA
>JAXQGJ010000181.1:0-26238 GCA_037039655.1 Pseudozyma sp. M118-08B | reverse complement strand
CGGTGCCTCCCACTGACCCTCTGACACTCCTCTGCACCATGGCCGCGACATCATCTCCCGCCTGCCTTAAGATCGATCCCCGAGAAGTCGAGGCCGTTCCCGGCATCATCCAAGCTTACGTCAGTCCAGATTACCCTATGAATGTTCCGAAGAATGTCGCCATCGTCTTTGCTGCAGCTGTCCTGGCCTTGGAAAGATGCGGCATTGAATCTTGCAGGAGTTGCAACGCATCTCAGTATTTCGATTACCGCTCTCGAGGCGAACGACATCGCGTAAGTGGTAAGTGATCGTAATGCAGATCCATCGAGTTGAAGACTGAGTAGAACTTTTCCGTAATTACCTTTTGCGCCAGAAGACTTACGAGGAGCGCCAGATCAATGGCAGCCGGGCAAGCAAGTCTTCGTCACATGCAGCTTATAATCAATACATTGACCTTTGACGCGAGCCACGAGACCGCATTTTTTGTGCGAGACAAAGAGTGGACCAGGAAACCATCAGACGCTCGAGGAGGAGGGCAGGATCTACCATGCCGTGAGCGATCCCACTTCTGGCATCACTGCCGTTCTGAATCAGCTCCTTGATCAAGAACTTCAATTCAAGTTGGTTGCTGCGGTCGCAAAGCTGACTATCCGGAAGGGTTTATAATCATTACCCGGACAGATCGCGACGTCAAGAGTACTGGACCGTGACTCGTACCGGAACAGGTATTCGAGGCAGGTGAGGTCACTGCGGTTTGTCCGTTCCTGACCATGCCACTGGCGAGATATTTTCTGCGCTATCCGTGGAGAACTCCTGTTACCAATTAGTAGGCAAGTTCCGCTTTGACTTTGGAAATTTGTGTCGAACCAAGGTGCGCTTGATCATCAGTTGCAAACACTGACGACACTGTTGGTCGCCTAATCAACCGCAGATACGAGCCCAGCTCGCGACTACCCCCCCACCAAAATTGTTGTTTCCAGCACAGATGTTGTTCTCGAAAGTGTAGCTTTGACCCGTCTGACCTGGTCCACGGTACACAGTGATTCTGCAGCCAAGGCCCGGCTGAAGGAGAGCGCTGACGGGGATTGGACTGAAGTTGCCGCTGTGATATCTGCTGTCCGTTCCTCCCATGCCATAGTCCGTCGCCGCAGTCATTGGATGAAAAGCCGTCGACGCCCCAGCGATTTGCAGCCGCTGACTCGAGTGGCGCCGCAGAGGTCACGACCGATACCCTGTCACCCATTAAGAGGGCTGCTAGAAGCAAAGAAAAGCTGTACATGAATTCTTCATCGTGATCATAGAAGATATCAAGTCCTTGAGGATGTGCCCCGTACGTTCCAAGCTAGCCGAAGTTTGCGCTCTGGTCGAGAAAAGGATTCGAACAGTGTTTGCTTCCGGTACGGGTGATTGCCTGATCCCGCTGTCTCTGATAGCGATGGCCGCAAGAGTGAGAAGAAAGCCGGTGGCCGAAAGATGCTCGATTCCGATGATGATGCTCGGCATGGTGGGTAGTTTTCTCGATGAGCTAGTGAGAGGGCTCTTTATGTACGCTGGACAGCCTGCATCGATGAGCGAAAGGTCTAGCTCGCACTGCGCTCTTTGCGCGGTACAAACTAATATGATGCAGATGGTTGCTCCGATGCAATGGGCAACACACACTACTTTTGACGTCGAGTTGTGGGTATGTTCGAAGCGCACGGTCCACCTCAGAGACTCGCGCATCAAATGCGTGCTTTTTCGAAAGCTATGCATTAGCACGCTCTAGCGGCGTACCCAGCTCGCTTTTAGCAAAAGTAGTAAATCGACGCTAATCCGCCGCTTTATGCCACTTCCTAATTTAATTAAAGAGCGTTCCCGAACTCTACATCTCTTTTGCTAGAAGAACCACTCGCACTTGCACGTGGGGTCCGTTTTCGTTACCTGAGAGGCGATGATGTTGAAATTCCGGTAAGGCTTACAGAAGGCCGCTCAAAGGCGGAGATGCTTGCAGACTAGGGTCAAAAGTGTCAGATCGCCTCCGAGACGCCAGCAACTTGTCACCCTCTGTGCTCCGGCCTCTCGAATGCAACGGTTCTCTTTGGCTCCTTCTCTTCTCGGTGTGGCTTGCCCTCTGCCCCGCCCGCACACGACGTAAATTGTCCGTGACCTACAACGCTACGCATTTGAGCTCGCTGGCCTGCGCCTCAGAAGCTCGGCAAACACACTTACGTTGCGTGTGAGTTTGGCCTTCACGGAGCATTAGCAATACCGATGACGTGAGTGATTGGGATTGCATCTGGGTAAACGTGGAAGATTGACATAGACGTATGCACAGACAACCACTGTTAGACCACGCGAAAGCTACAAGATTTTCGGTTTCATCTGCTAGCCTTGCCTGTATTGGGTCGTAAGACTCATCGAGGGTCCGCATTCCGCACGGAGACACGCTACCTCGAGCTGTCGTATCCAGCTCACACGAATGTGAGAAAAATCAGTATTTCTAACAGGTCATATCCGTGAAAGCACGTTCTTCTGAAAACATGTTCGAGTCCCTTCTGATGATTTCACTGCTGAACCGCACGGACGGTCTCACCCATACCTGTGGTATGAGCTTTGCGTGGTATCTACTTAATGGAAGCCTAACGAGGACTCGGCGACAGATGCTTCTAGGGATGCAAACGTATTTGAGTGCGTTGCGACGGCTGATTGTAAGAGGGATGGCCGCCTCAGAATACTGACAGAAGACTATCTGCTGGAAGAACCACAGACCTCTTTATTCTTATCGAGGAAAGTTGGCTTACGACGGCACGCTGCTTGTAGCGGCCGCACCTTGCTTCTTTTCAGGCGATGCGAGAGACTTGCATACGATCATGAAGTATACATGGGCTTGAATGAATGTGCACCACCCCGAATCCGGACACCGAATGCTCAATAAGGAGCTGCAAGACCTTTACCAGATTGGTGGAAGTGGTTGCCTTACGAAAGTGGTGCGCCTACTTGAGAGTAGTTGATGCATCATGCTGCAGACACCACATTTGAGTTGTTGCCATAGAGCGACAAGATGCCCCTGGGGCGTGGGAAAAAGTATGCCAGTGGGCATGAAAGGGGAGAAAGGAATATCGGTTGATCACCTATTAGCAGCGGCAACAAGAAGCCAGATGTCAATCAGCATTGCGTCGGGAATGTCACAGGCGCGTCCCGAGTCAGCTGCAGAAAAGTCGAGCTCAATCTATTTCGACCCGAAATGGATTGAGTTCGAGGAACTCAGCTGACGCGCCAGAGGACATGCCCGAGTATCGCAACGAGCAGCGCTCGAGGATGATGAAGGAAGCAACGTCGTAGGAGCTTCGTCGTGATCACAGGTGACCTCGACAAGCATACTACGGACGTCTACTTATCACATGCGCGGCAAGGGATAGCCGCATGCACGAGGTGGAGGCCCAAGCTCGAGGGGACACACGCAGGTCGCCGTGTACTCACGGGGCAAAGGGGCAGAGGAGGAGGAGGAGGAGGAGGAGGAGGAGGAGGAGGAGGAGGAGTGCGAGCTTGGCCTGGGGCCAAGCAGCAACATATATACTCTCGTTCATAGAGTAGGAGGAGTCGGGGACTCATCCACTCTACTTTATATCTCACCTTCGTTTACTCAGTCAGTGCACTCAGTCTCACAACGTTGCAATACCAGTACATTGCCAACGTTACCTCCAGCGCTCTGTGCCTCCGTTCGAGTCGGAGTCAGTGTGCACAACACTCAGCGTTGCGAGACGGATCACTCGCAGTCCAACGGTCAGCGTCGGTCACGACGACGACGACCTCGAGTATCTCCTATACTCGAGAGACACCGACGAGGCGTTAAGAACGTCCTCGCCTTGTTGGTGTACAACCCATTGGGTTCCAATAGCCAGCCTGTCATAATGGTTGATGAAATCAAATACAAATTTTAGCGGCAGCTACAACATCAGAGCGGCAGCTACAAATTCACAGCGGCAAATTCAAAATCCAGAGGGGCAATTTTAACTGAGACGCGTCTCATACAAATTCCAATTTTCCAGTGCACACTCCAAATTGCATCAGCAGCGGCAGCTACAATCTGGATGGCGGCAACTACAACCCATACAGCGGCAACTACACCATAGACAGCGGCAACTACAAAGCTACCACTGGGATAGATCAGACTTTGATCTCACTGTCTCCCATCTCACCTGACCATGGAAGTCGCTACGTGTCCAGTCTGCCAGCTTGGCTTTGCTGCCATCCATCCTTGATCACCTCTGCCGCCGCCACAAAGATATCCGCTCTCGACTCTTCTCTCAAAAACTTGATCTGCAGGCTCACGGATCGCACAAGCAGTGGCAAGACCTTCACATTCGCTGTAGGAGAGGCACGGACGTACGAGCAGGTCGTCACTTTGTGGCATGGCTCCAAAATGCGAAAGAGGCGACTTGATAAACATCTCGAGTCTTCGAAGATGTCTCGAGTTGGGAGCTTGAAGCGCATAGAGCTTGCAGTAGAACATCTTTTCAGCACCGAGCAAGAAGCCGTAGTATTCTCTTGTAGCAAGATCTAATGATTGCGGTGCGATCCTCGAGCATTGCTTTGGATGCATCCACCCTTGTCATCTCAAGAACTGGTAGGCCGGAACGCAAAACGGCCGTCAATTTTCGATCAAGCGCAAATGTCAGATTTGCGGGATGAAAATCCACGTTGTGTGTACGCCGAATGTGAGCAGGTACTTCGAGACCGGACATCGAAAACGGTGGTCAACTTTGGCATCACGTCAATTCTACTAAAGTATGACTTGGTCAAGCGAAGCACTCGCCCTTCTCCCATCCAACCCGGCTCTGAACTCGATCGCAGTTGTAATGCGGCACCTTCACTGGCGGATTCTTAGGCGAGTTAGGGCTCCAGGTGAAAGTGACGCAAGAATAATATCTGCCGTTGGCGTTGACACAGTTGTGTGCGCTCATAGGGAACTTGATGTACTGAGCAACACGACAATTGCCGATGTCGCGTTGTTGTCGGCCTTCGTTACCGCAAAGTTGTTGAGCTCGCTTACCAACGGCATCAGAGGGCGCATAAGGGCCCCCAGTAGCGTTCAAACCATTCCACAAGCTGAGAAGGTCCCCTTCCAACAGGATCGTCTCGTCCAAACCCGGTGTCCAGGTAAATATAACATCTTTGACCATCGTCAATTCGCTGCAAGTTGTGTAATCGTCTTGATTCGTCACGTAGCCTTTCGAACATTGGGAAGAAGTCTTGAGAATATCCCAAAGCTCCGTGTACTGAAACGACCGCTCCTGTGCAGTAACTGTCTGGACCGCTAGAAGTACCAGCAAAAACGAGAAGGATGCGAGCTTCATAGTATTTGAGGGAGGTGATGTAATCGTAGGGTATTTCGCCGGAAGCGTAACGAATGTCTGCGATCAACTGGGAGCGTTCCTGGTGAGAGAGCATGTTGAATCTGAGAGAAGGTAAGGTGGTTCCAGGTTGCTCTTTATATGGAATGAAATGAAGGGACGGTGTGCATATTTGTCCTTGCGATGATACTACGCTGAAAAAGGTGCTGTGCTACTTGAACTTATCTCGTGCAGAAGTAGGGGAGCCTGTCAAGATTCTGCATGCACAGCAGTGAAGCGTGACGCGACCCGCTTGCGCGCAGTTTGAAGGTGAACGTACTATAATAAAAGCTTATCCTTCAGTTATCAAATTATTAATAAGCACACAATGTCGAAGGCACCCAAGTAGATTCGTCAGTTTGTCATTTTTCAACATGAATTTGGTAGGTTGCAGACCACGGCTTCTTCGAGCTAGCTCAAAGTCACACTCAGAGGAACAGTGTTCTGGCTCTTTAGCAACGATCCAAAAAGCAAGGTAGCACAGAGGGCTGGGTGTGCGCTGGTCATGAATTGCCAAGCAGACAATTCTGTGCGCTGACTTCTCGTGTGCAGAGCATGTATGTTTACTGACTATTGAGCCAGGCAGACATACGCGATCGATGAACGCCAGCCATGTATTATGGCGTTGACCTGTGTGGCCTAGCCGTTGGGTGCTCTGCAAAAGGCTACATTGCTTAGTGAAGCTAGTGGGCACCGTTGCGCCAATTTCTAGCCCATGTTCACTTTCGTACGTGGCGGTCAGATCAGTCTACTGCAAACACAATTGTTACAACGCGGCCCTTGAGCAGTGTCGATTAATGCATCTACCAGAGTCAAAGACATTTGCTTCAATCTGGTCCTTTGGCAGCGCGGACACCGCTCTTGCCACTCTGCCCATTACGGCTAATTTTCTAGTAAGACGCAAAAATGCACTAGTATTATTAGAAGTAGTACTGGTAGTGGTACTAGTAGTAGTAGTGGTGGTAGTAGTAGTAGTAGCAGTAGTAGCACCAGCGGCAGCAGTAGTAGTAGTACTACAAATAGCAAGAAGTAGAAGTAGTACTATTCCTTTTTCCAGCTGAAACCGTGATGGCTTGGTCAACTCCGTGACACCCTGTTCTGCGTTACTGCATATCTGCGTGATAGGCCCAAATTAACGTTACTAAACTGCTTTCTACGTGAGCTTCAATTGGATCAAACCGTGATCAACCCGCTCCAACGTGATTTTTGCCATTCCGCAAGCACACTTTGTAGTCATGTTTGTTTGACAGTTGGCACTCAAGAAGTCAAGGTCAAAAGGAAATGGTCAAAAGTCACGCTAAAGCAGGTTGATCACGGTTTGACCCAATCGAAGCTCACGTAAGAAGCTGGCGCAATAACGGTTAAAAAAGGAGTCACGGACAGTGCTTGATCACGTCGAAATGGGCTCACGTAACATCCTAGCCAGTAACGTTTTCTTACGGAGAAAGGAATACAAGTAGTAGTAGAAGTAGTATTTGGAAGTAGCACATGAAGCGCAGGTGCCCAGACACTCAGCAGAAAAGGTTTACGGGAAATATGAAATTTTGATGAACGACATGTGATACATTCGACAGCTGACGTGTTGTGACAGCTCATCGCATGGAGACGTCAGGCAAGCTGTTAAAGAGCAAGCGCGGGAGGTGTAGTTCCAACAACGGTCACAACCTCCAGAGACGTTGGACCAGTTCGGAAAGTTGGGGAGTACGCTTTCACCCTGATAAGTGCGCATCACGTAATACAGGTTAGGAAATAGTCAGTCAATCGAGACGATACAAGGACGGTGCCGTGTAGCGAATGACATTCCAGGCGAGGCCAACCCTGTCAAGTTGAGACGAGAGCAGAGCAGACGCTGCCAAGCAGCGGCTCTATCCTAAAAAATTGGTGGTTCGGGATCAACTGCGAGCATGCCTGACTGTGTTCACTTATATCTCCTTTGGTGCACCGCCTTCCAATCCTTCTGTTTCGTCACGAAGGCGTGCCAATTCCTGCTTCATACTAAGATAGAACTCTCGGCAGGGGTCATGAAATGGCTTTGAACCGGCAATGAGCCAGAGGACCTTTCCGCACGATGCTTAGCTTGAAACGTCACTGAAAAAACACTTCCACACCATTTAGGCGGTGGTTTTTGCGGAATTTCAACTTGCTTGCTGAATCCACACGTGTCTTGCTGCATTTTGAGGAAATTTCACAGCAGCAGAGTGCGATCTGAATTTGCTGGAATTCTCAAAAGTGGAGGCAGCACAGTGCAGGGCAGGGTCCACCGTAACCCTAACCCTATAGCTGCCGCTCTGGACTTGTAGCTGCCGCTGGAAATTTGTATTTGATTGCATCAACCATTATGGCGGTCTGGCCATTCGAACCCAAACCCTGAGCCAAGCAGGTCATTGTACTGAATTCAACCATTTCATGTTATAATATTATTATTTTACTAATCTGGCAAATCAACACTGATTTGACCGGCGGCCAACACCAAGTGCTAGCTGATTGTCAGCGCCGATGATGCAAGTGGAAGGTACAAGCGTTGCAAAATTCAAGCCAGGATCGACGTCGCATTCTGCACCGTTGCAACGACTTCCGCAAAGTTGAGCTCGCGCACAATGGTCAAAAGCGTGTCACCGTCCGTCCAGAAGTTAGCAATGTCCAGGCCGGCACCATCCCCTGGCAAGGTGGCAATCTGACCGTTGCTCATGAGGAAGTCACGACGCGTAGCAGCCTGCTCAATTGCACCAGAGATGGTTTCAAAAAGCGAACTGTCTGTGAGACTGCGCGCATGACGTCGAGCATTGGAGAACGCGCCGCCAGTATATTTGAACTCCGAATGATCAGGGTTACTGGCACCCGCTTGTGCATTGGCACAAAAGTAAGGTGCATCTTTTGGGTCCCACATCCATCCCTGTGTGAAAGTGTCCCCAGCCTGGAGGCCCTTCCCTTGCACGAAAGCGTTCAATTGACCTCCTTGGCTGTTATTTTGACTACGAGGAACGCATCGCAGCGTTCGGAAATAGTTAGGTCCTCGCTCGGTGGACGCCATGGGATATTCGTCACAAGAATCGCCGAATCGGTTGTATTGAGGGAGACCTGTTGATTGACTGCAAGGATTCTTGCCGCAGCCTGCATCGTTATCGCGATTATTAGAACCGCGGTAGGTGAGCGTCCCGGGCTGTTGACGCGAGTTCCAGGCAAAACAGCCATTGTCGCAAGGCCCCTTGGCACCTACTGCTTGTGAACCGTCAGCCTTGGTGTAAGGATTGCACTTCATGTACCAAATGCCGACATCCTTGGCGCTGATGACCTGCAACGATGGCAAGATAAGTAGAGCAACTGCGACGAAACGTTGCAGATTCGACAGCATGGCGGCAATGAGGCAAACTGGGTTTGTGAAAATGGCTTGGACGCTTTCTGGTGGTGATTGGGACTGTTGTTCTGGCTAAATGACTGATAAGGATCGACAATGTCTGCATCTTATATGAGCCTTGTTCTGCCCTTGTTGAGCATCGCTTCGTCCAATCAATTCAGCTCGGCAAGCTTACAGCACTTTGGAGCATTGTGCTGAGGCGGTCAACAACAGAAATGAGGTTGATGCCAGATGCTCTCCTCGAGATCTTAGTGAGCCAACGAGGCTGGGTCGTTGCAGGAGCCTTTAGGTTCGTTGGGTGCTGATTTCTCTTACAAAACTTTGGGTGCTGATGTTTCTTACTAAACTTCAATTGCTCTCTGATGTTTCTCACAAAACTTTGATTGCTCTCGAGGTTACTAATTCTACAAATCAGCGCATGGAGATGCAGCAAGGCTTTCTCGGATATGCTGTGCGTCGCTGACCGTGTTGCGGGATGCTCAATCTTGCGCGTGCTGCTGCCAAGACAGTTGTCCCATCGACATAAGTTTGGTGTCTAATTGGCTCGTTCCACGGGATTTGAACGAAGCAACATTGGCTGTAAAGTTCAACAGAATTCATCAGTATGCTAGTAGATTTACAACAAAAAACGTACTAGTTACTTTTAGTAAAACCATGACTGCCACGCCTGAAACTCTAGAATTTGGAATAAGTACGATGCGTGCTCGGTGATCCTCTACGCACAAGGTGACCTGTCAACCACCATCCACAACGGATTGCCCGTCACTTTGCCCGCAACATGACGACAGCTACACCTCGCCCTTTTATCACACCAACCAAAGTCGCCCTCTTTATCACTTCATCGAAGCCCTTTCCGGACGAATGGGTGCAAAGTCAGTGCAAAACAGCAGAGCGATCAGCAATCAGTGGAGACGGTCTCGACCTGGATCTGCATCTCGAAGTCATCAAGGGCAACTTCGAGGGCTGGACGCCCTTCAAGCTTGCGCGCGACTACGTGTATCCTCAACTTTTTGAAGAGCAAACAACATTCGCGTTTGTATCTTTTGTTGTCCTTGACGACAAATCGCACGAAGACAAACAATTGATGATTGTCGGCGTCAGTCCAGAATCTTTCAAAGGAGCGCCACTCCAAATTGAAGCAACCAGCCGAATGGAAGCGGAGTATGCCATTGATTTGCCTCTAACCTTCCACTACGGTCACCAAGCCATCACATCGTATCCTTGTGAACCCTACGACAATGAAGCAGAGCAGAACACCGCCTAATGTTGCCATACAACGAGGATCAGCTTTCGAAAGCCTCTTTCTACACCGCTCTCATCTCCGAGTATGGTGGGCGGGAAAGGACAAAGTCTCACTTCAATATATCTTGCCTCTACCAGCATAGAAGCATGTACCCTTTAGTCCTGAGCTCAAGATGCTCCAACATGCTCGTACCTTGTATAGTTGGTGATGTTTACAGGGTGTTCGCTCTAGAATGTCCACTCAGAGATAAAGATTGTGTGTCAAGATTGTCTAAGTGTGGCTGTCTCATGCGCCCTGCTGTCAGTGTCAGTTTGGTGGGAAACAGTCCACATCACTGAGCTTGAGAGCGCGCCAAACGCAGTCTCCTCGGGAGTGCTATCTGGGGTCTTCTGAGCAAAAGGATATCAAATAGAAGACGCGCTCCGCAACACAAGCAAGCTTTGCAAATAATTTAGACCCCAATGACCTTTGTATTTCTGGTTTGTGGAGCGAACCTTCACGAAATTTGGACCCAAAACGGCGTCACTGGCAACCAGCAGGGTGTGATACTAAACTTTACGCGTCGCATAGAATGTAAAGTTTGTCGGCTGCATTCATTCAGCACAGTCGAGCCGCCAATTGGGTAGTTAAAATTTGTACCAGAATAATTCTCCCACGTGGTCACACACTTCTCAATTTTCGTTGCGATTGGCCTTTGCTTTGCCGTTGCTGCTAGCCAGCGGTCATCCCACAAGTGCAAGAATGCTCTTTGCATCACATCCCATTATCCCGCGCAAAGTCATGTTCACAAGTGTCTGGATGCAAGATAGTGCTCTCTTGTTTGACTAATCTGTCCATCTGGTCCGTCTGATTTGTCAAGGCAATCTTGCACGCCTGCACAGAGCTTTTTGCCTATCGTCTTGCCCTTCTCTGCACAACAATTGAGCGCCGCTTTGGGTGTTATATGAGCAAGCCCCTTGTCTTTTCCATCGCTTCTGCGCCAGATGAGCACCTTCTGTTCAAGCCATTATTCCTCAACTAGGGATTTCTAGTGATATTAATAAAGCAATTATTCAAAACTGGGCACGCAAACAACTCACTTCTAAAGTTCGATCACTCCACCCTTCACACAGCTGCCAAGATGCCTGCCATCGGGCTCGGCACATGGCTTAGGGTTAGGGTTAGGGTTAGGGTTCCAAGGCTGTCAGAAGGCTGGTTTCTCTTTCTGAGATGCGCCTGGCCCCTTGAGAGACGGTCCAGCTAGAAATTCAAGACGGTCCCAATTCAAATTGGACACACGTTTGTATTTACCTGACAGACGTTCCAGTTCAAAATGCAAGGCGTACCAATTCTTAATCAAAATCCAAGGCGTTCCCAATTCAATTCTGAGGCATTCCATTTGGATGCTGTGCTCTGCTAGCAGAGACGGTCCAAGGTGGTCTAGATATTCCAGATGGTCCAGTACAAATTGAAGACGGTCCCAGGAGTTCCAATTCAACTTGAGCAGGCGTTCCACTACCAGACTGAGACGTTCCAATTCAAATTTGACTTTTGCGTAAGCAACACACACACTGCAGCTCTATCTAGGCAGCAGATGTGCCAATTCAATTTTCAAAACATGCCAAGACGGTCCAAGACCTTCCAATTACTCTGGAGAGATGGTCCAAGACATTCCAATTCACTTGGAGAGACGGTCCAAGGCGTTCCAATTCACTTGGAGAGATGGTCTGAGGCGTTCCAATTAACTTGCAGAGACGGTCCAAGGAGACGGTCCAAGGCGTTCCACTCCACCAGCAGTGAGAGACACACCATTTCCGCAAAGCCCACAGCGGTGTCTTTGTCATGCAGGAAGCAGCAGCTGAAGTTGGACTTGTGGCGTGTTCCTGTGGTCAGTTGGTTCTCAATGCAGCGGCACTGAGGAAGCATCAAGGCATCCGCAAGTGCCAAGGTGCACAGTCACAGCCAGCACCAGCAGCTGTGGCAACAGCAACTGCACCAGTTGCAACAGCAGCAGCATCTGTACCAGCACCGGTGACAGCAGCGCCAACACCAGTAACAACAACAGCAGCACCTCAGCCAGCGGTGTCTGACACGGTGCAAGCAGAATCAGCTCCTGCAGCATTTGCGGTTGAGCATGATGACCCCTTCCGGCAATTGGTGGATCCAGCCATTTTTGCCGATGAACAAGCAATGCAAGTGGATCCTAACCCTAGGCCGCGGTCCGTCGCTCGCGGGCGACGGACGGATTTGCCTGCCAAATTTCGACCGGTCCCCCTCGAGTCCGTCGGCGCAACGGACAGGCAAGAAGACACTGGTCCAGGGCAGCAACAGACAACCTCGATTTTTGGCCGGGGGCAACAGGCGACGGGCAGAGGACGCGTCGGAAATGGGAGGTAATCCAGCCAATGTGGAGGACTGGTCGGGTGCCTGCGACGGACTGTCCATCGGTCCCTCAGTCAAGCCCTTCAGTCCATAGGTCGGTCCGTCGGTCGGTCCTTCGGTCCTCCGGTCCCTCAGGCCTTTGGTGCATCAGACTCTGTCGGTCTTTCAGTCCTTCAGTCCTTCGGGTCCGTTAGTCCCTTCAGCGCATCAGTCATTCGGTGCGTCAGTGCGTCAGTGCGTCAGTCTGGTCTGCAGCTTGCCACCTGCCACTGGATCAACACCTTCACTTCCACACTGCATCTTTCCTGCGGTTCATTTATCTGTGCGGTACCGGCTGACCCTTGCCTCTTGCTTTGGAGCGTGCTTGCAGAAGACAGGTCCCTTTGTTCATCATCACCACACAATGCAGTGCCAACGCCAACACCATCTTCCTTTGTCCTTCCTTCACAACTTACGCAGCATGACAGTCCCTATCCAGCCTATCAGGGTGCGCCAAAGCCACGGCAGGTGTACCTTTGTTTGCGCGCTCTGACGCTAGCCCTTTGCGCTGCATGTCACCACCTACCCGCCTACGGCTTGGGTGTGGCAAGCATGCTTTCAAGGTGGTTTAGTCCGCTGCATGCCTTTTGTCTGTTGCCTAGGAGCAAGGTACACTTGCAAGCGTCCCTGCGTCAGGCAGACGGGCCCCCAGGCTATATGGATGGACATCAGTGGCCGAAGTGTGTCTGTTCCTCCATTGCACGCTCTCACGCGCCAAGCTCCTATCACTTCTCCATTCCATGTTGATCAACAACGTCCCAGCATCCTCGACCATGTTCCAGCTGCTGCCTTCTCCTGTCCTTCACGCTAACAGTCTTGGCAACTTTGTCGATGGACCCCTTGATGACGATGGGGTTGCAACCCTGCCAACTGAAATGTAAGCTCTTCAACACAACCAGTCCCCTAGCATCGTCAGCAGTGAAGTCTTTTCTGACACCTGCTTGCCTCCGTTATCAATCCTTTCCGAAGACACAGTCCTGGCGTGGATGATGATGCAGATGCTGCTGCCGCTACCACCACTGCCGTTGGCGCCGCAGAGGCGGCAGGCAATGCTGCTGCTGACGGTACCGTCACCACGGCTGCCACCACGGCCAATCTGGGCCGCTTCTACCTCCGCTTGGTCCAGCATCCGCAGCTCCAGGTCTGCACGCGCATCGGCTGCACGCTTGGTCTGCCATTGATCACAACCTTCAAGGATATCACCGCTCACGTGCAGGGCTTCCATCATCAGCCCTTTGGTGACGCCTCCCGCAGCGCCATCCAGGCTCTGCTTGCCAAGCTCAATCTGGTGCCTCACAAGGACGTTCCTGTTGATCAGGATCAGCTGCCAGTACCCTATGCGCAGCTCGGGGATTCCTTGGTCAGGCTTGTCGCTCAGGTTTGCCAGGAGACGCCACCGTCGGCAGAGACGATCGCATTCAACCGCAAGGGTTTCGCGATCTTGGAGGACAATCCGACCGGTTGGACAAGGCGGGCTGAGCTGACTCGGTCAGCTCTTGTCAAGCGTTTGGAGCGGGCAAGAAAGATCCATCTGCTTGCGCGCTGCTTCGGCGAGCAAGCACTGGCCAGCGAAGCTCTGACGATGCGTCTGATTGATAGAACCACGTTCAAATCATTTTCAGTCCTCCTACAGGAGGCAGCTCCAAGCGCGACGGAAGCCAAAGGCGCCTCGGCTCATTTGATTACTGCGATCCCTAGTACAAGGTGAACTTGCCTTGAGACACGAGACTCAGAGACACGGTGTCGTGAGCAATCTTAGCGTCCGAGCTCAACACGCGCCCCGGAGGGGGGGGGGGGGAAGAGAAAATTTTGACAGTTTTGTCCGTCGCCCTTTCATCGTCCTCGTCCCACCAAAGCGAGGTTTCGCATCCAGACTGCAGAGAAAGCGAGAACAGAAAGACCACTCGGTGATGAAGTTATTGACAACTCCGTGGAGCAAGGGATTGGCCAGGAGCGCAGCGTAGCTGGACTGCGGTGACAAATTCACGTGGGGAAGTGCGTGAGTTCATGGCTGCCAGATCGAGCGACACGACTATCTGCACTGGTCCGACTGCCTTGACGCGAGCTCCTCGGGCGCGCCTCTTGTGCGCAAGCTTCAGAAGTAGACTGAAGGCCTAGGAGCAATGGGGTCGCCCTCCGTCCCGACTACCCTGCACAAACCTGGACCCGAGTCCTACGCAAGGCCTTTATCGTACCAGCCGAGCAGCTGGTTTATTCCCACCGAATTTCTACAACTTTTGCAGCGGAAAACATTCGGAAACCAGTATCTTGCCACGTCGCGATAGAAATAAGGCCAGCCGGCGAGGCGCAAGGTCTTTGCAGCCCGGCCGCTCAAGCCGCCTTCGCCACTCTCCAAAGAATGGAGGGAAGATCTGGCTCGGCAGGGTCAACATGACGCCAGGCAAGCCCACGAGTCTGCGACGCTCCCGCCTTTGGGTTCTGAGGCAGACTCGCGACCAGACACCGTCTTCGCCGCTTTGCTGGGTAATCCTGCTCCAGCGTTGGTAGCTTATCACATTTTGATTTTGCCGGCGATCCGTATGATGTCGAACCTACGGGAGGCGTCAGCGTTGCGGAACGCCAGCATTGGAAAGGATGATCTTCAGGTAAAGTTCTGGGCCTTTCCAAGGCCCCTGTTGTCCTGGATACATCAGCGTAGCTCGATAACCGACTAGAGTTCCTTCGAGCAACAGTCCGGCGACGCCTTTCGCAATGAGCTGCGAGCTCGGCGGACATGAAGCCAGCGGTCCTCGAAAATTGAAGTCCTCTCCGCGCTAGGATTCCGCGCATGCTTTCGTTTGCGCGCTCGACTACACTCCGACTTCTTTCTCAATTTTTTTGCTTGCGTATCGTGCCAGCTCCATGCACAGCTTCGCACATTTCAAGCCCTTGATTGCGCTCCTGGCGTCCGAACAAGGACGCAACTTGCTTCCTGCTGGATCTCGAGCACAAGCGATTCTGATCGGCAAGATTCTGCAGATCCTCCGACAGATTTTGGGATTGTCGACTTCCTCACACGAAGAGAGCTTGCCAGGAAATCTTGCGATTGGCAATTGGAAAAATCCGAGCCGGTGATTGAGACGCTTTTACGTCAATGGTGTGGATCATGGTTCTCCCGGAAACCGTCCGCCATGCACTCCTGGCTATCTCTTAAGAACAAGAATAGAAAATATGAATCCACTGCATTCTCAGTGAGAGCAGAGCAGAAACAAAGACGTTGTGAAGTGTGAGATCAGCTTTAATGGGATTCGATATGATTTATGTTGCCGAAGACCCCAACCTGCAAGCCTCTGTGGCGCACAGATTTTGCACAAGGACTCATACGGAAAAATCCATTGACTGCACCGAGGAGTGCATGTTCTGCATCGGGAACGACTTCTCCCTCATGCACACGGTTTCAAAGGTCTGCCGTTGAGCTTAGAAGTTACGAACAGAAGAAGGAGAGATTTCTCGCGGCTGTACCCGCTCAACATTCCCATCTCGACTACGACATGCTTCCAAGGCATCCGGCTTCAACTCTGTATGGCTGCCGCCGCCTCACATGTGCGACCCTACGCAATCTTGCGCCGATCGACAATGATGCATGGCGCTATCGCGAATAGATTGAACGGGCGAAGATGAGGGATCCTGCATCATCGACTCTAGTCTGCGCCATCTTCGACGCGAGTTGTCGACCGGGCACACGTGCGTGGTGGAGCATGCCTGGCAGTCCGCGTCCGGAGAGAGGCATCCAAGGCCGAGCGACTCCTGGAAGAACCAGACTAAGTCGGCATAGATCCTTACCCCAGGTAACGGAGCAGCGTTCGGAAGCCCTTGATACGTGTCCCCCTGGTAAGACAGTGGAAAGGAAGGGATGCCTTCTGGCAAGGGAGATAGCGCCCGGTTGGTGAGGGCTTCTGGAGCCGATTTGAGATCATTGCTGGTTAGGCTCGTCGAGAATCAAGATCCTCCCTGCGCCGCATGCTCAGGTGCGTTGTAGATGAACTTACATTCGAGGCCAGATGACGAGGATGTGCTGCTTCTGGATTGACTGCCTTCCGGAGTCACCTGCTGGAACTTGAGGTGCCCGGGTCGACTGACTCCAGCATCAGGAACGCTTGCACCTGCCGCTCCTACTGGATTCGGCCCACGTTGGCCCGGGTGGGGTACTTTGGTCGAAGCCGTCGGATAGAAAGCAGCACGACGATCGTGAGAAGAATCGCACCCGCAAAGCGGTAGCGAGCAAAATCTCGACTTGAGGCGATCGGCTGTGTGCCAAACGATTGAGTAGGTAGCAGAGCTGCTGATTGCAAGTGTCGAGAGCTGATTGCGAGGCTTTGAGATGCTCGCCTAGTTTCTACGGGCATCGAGGCACCAAAGTGATGCTCAGGCGCGTCAAATCCTCACGTCGACCGGGTCCATTCTTCGGCTGATCAAGCCCGCGCCTAGGCGGGTCTTCAATGGCGACATCCTGCGCGTTGACAAAAGGACTATCGAAGAGCTGTGAAGGACGGCGAAGATTGAGATCATACGATATCGACTCGATGCAGTACTCGACCTTTATTGTAGCCCCCTTCGTTGTCTCTTGGTAGCTGCGTTCGGCATTGGAAGCTTGTGAAGCGTGTGAACACCCTCGCATGACAGCTTCCAGACTCATGTAGGGGTGCCGTGATGGCGGCTTAAAGAGCTTCGAGGGGCTATCGCCCAGAGATGCCGGCCTGCGCGTCTTGCCACGTCGTGCTTCCTCCGTCCTTCCCGTTAATCTGTCTATCGCTTTCCTCCTTTGCTTCTGTCTTCAGTTCCAGGATGGCAGTGGTGCGTGCCTTGCTGTTCCGCGGTGGGCGCGGCCCGCACGGCACTCGCACGCTCCAATGTGTCCGTGCAGCTACAGCGTATCCTTTTGCTAATCTCCGAGCTTCCGATCCTCATGGTACACCGGCTTGAGGAGTCACGATGCTCGGTCTCATCTGTATCGCCCAAGTCATTGATCAGACTGCTCGTAAAGTCCTTTTGGAGCGTGGATCAGTAGTCGGCTGAAGACGATCATCCACTAGTGGGCGGCGACGAAGTCGCTCTGATGGTTCCTGTCAGCGGGGGGCGATGCGAACGAGGTGGTGAAGCAATCACTGCCCAGAATCAAGGCCCATTCAAGTCTGAAATGCTAATTGGACGGCGAGTGAAGGCTGCCATCATCTTCTTCTTCGGACCTTGCTCGGCAAAGACCATGGAGGCTAGTGCCACGCAATCAGGAAAAGTTTATCTTTTCGTAGTGCTGCGCCAAATTGTCCCTTTGTTCACACAATCAATGATTCGCATAGAATCAGCATAATACAGCCGTACAGACGTACAACGACATGGACCGACACGCCTGCTGCTATCGCTCAACGCCACACGTCGAACAGTGCCGTCTGAAAGTCCTCATCGCAGTACCCCTTCTTCCGCACCCTGCTTCACGCGATTTTCAAAGCTGCTATTTTTCGGAACTGCTATAAAACTGTGTTTCTGGAACGTGTGGTGTTCGTCGATCGCAAATGTGCCCGGCTCGTGCGCTAGGCGACAAAGAAGTTCGGCCCTGCCAACTTCACATTACCGACAGTCCTGCTTGCTCTCTCATCGGAACGCTAGAGCGCGGGACGCCAGCGGCCATATTGCCGGCTCTCTCCATTCGCCGCCAGGCGTGCACGCCATTTTCAGGAGGCCTGCGGTTACTTATGAGCTATTTTCTTTTTCTATCCGTGCAGTGTTGCTACAGTATTCCTTTTTCCAAATGAAACCGACATTGATTCGGCTATTCCGTTAGCCGACATAACCGTCATCAACATGTCTACGTTATACTTGTTTTGTACGTCATCGATTGACTCAGTCCGTGACTCTCAATTGAATGAAACCGTTATCAAACATGCATAACGTTATGGTGTGAACTTTTGATTGAGAGAAATGTGTGAAACTGAGCTCGATTGCAGTGCAGTGTGTTGCTTCGGCGCGATCGCGCTCCTCCTCCTCCTCGTCGTGACTTACCGTTGCAGCGGCTACAACCTCATTTTTGACCGACTCCAGCTCTGAAAATCGCTCATCGCTCCTCCTCGCTGTCTGTGCTACTGACTCAGACCATTCTTGCTTGCTCACAGTCAATGTTCTTCAAATCGCAATGCTATTTCAGTGAGACTATATATTAATACAAAAGTTACAATTCCGGCGAGAGACTGTGCAAAAGACTAGAAGGCGTGGGACTGATATAGCTTTCTCCTTCGGCATCGTTGCTGCTGCTTGGGCGATGGTCAGGAAGCAATCCAAGTCGTGCAAGAGCATCTCGTGCATCGTGTTCAGGGCCAAGAGCATGACCATGTTTGGCGGCTATCATCCAACGGGTGCTCTCGCGAAGCCAGCCGAGGCAGTCGTCGGCCGTGATGTGAGCAAGCTGGCTATTGATCGTCTCGCCGAGTGTCTTGTGGTCTGTGAGCTCCTGCCGCGAGACGATCGGCTTGACCTTGGCAAAGACTCGCTTGCTGATGTTGAGCCACGGCGAGTACGGCGGCAAAAAGAATGGTTCATGTCCTGCTCGCTTGATGCACTGTATCACGTCGTCGGTCTTGTGAAAACGGGCGTTGTCCATAATGAAAAGTCTTTTTTGATTGCGAATGTACGGCAGGAGGTGGTCTTCGAGGAAGTCGACGAAGTAGTCACTGTTCCAGCTGCCGATGATGATATCGGCGGCTATGAGACCTTCCTTGCCAACGGCAACCATGAGCGACATGTTTGTCTTGCGATCTGCCGGTCGCCGTTGCTGTTGAGCCCAAATACCAGCTGTGCTCCTCCCGACCGATCTCTTTGAGTGCAGATTGAAGCCTGCCTCATCAAGGAACACAGCCTCCTCAAACGAGCGTCCACCCACACGAAAGTCTTGTACCCATTTTTTTCGTTCTGCGATAGTACTTTCATTATTGTATCGCTCGTGATCGACATGCAAGCGTTTGAGCGTGAGATGGCAGCGGTCTTTGAGCGTCCGCTGCAGCGTTGTTGTTGAGAGATGAGGGCCTCCATTGGCGTCAAGGTGCTCCTGGATCTCGACGAGCGTTGACGCCGGATGGAGGCCAACAAAGGCCATGATGCGCTCAATGACCTCGTCCGTGACGATGCTGCCGCGGAACGCCGCTCCCTTCTTTTGCTGGGCTTCTATAGTTCCAGTACGCTCGAACTTGTTGATGATGGTGGCCACAGTCGAGTAAGGCAGGCTGAAGCGCTTGGCAACGTCGGCTTTGGTGCTCCCGCGCGACACCACGAGTTCTACAAATTTGTATCGTTGTTGGTCCGTAATGACATTGCGTTTGCGTCGTGCTGGTCGCGGCATGATTGAAATTGGTCTGGTTGGCATTGCAAAGGTCGAGAGTGAGTCTACGTATTAATACAATTTATAGAGCTGGAGTTGGTCAAAAACAAGGTCGTAGCCGCTGCAATGGTGAATCACGGCGAGGAGGAGGAGGAGCGCGATCGCGCCGAAGCAACACACTGCACTGCGATTGAGCTCAATTTCACACGTTTCTTTCAATCAAAAGTTCACACCATAACGTTATGCATGTTTGATAACGGTTTCATTCAATTGAAGATGACGTACTATATACATCGATGACGGTTAGCGAGGGGTGTGACGTATAATGACGATAACGGTTAAAGAGGCGTAACGTAATTTCCGCGGCTTTAACGTTTTCATACGGAAAAAGGAATAAACAAAAGACCGGGCAGATCCTTCATACTGTGGAGTTCAATGAAATTCAATAGCGCGAAAGTAACCGCAAGCGGGGAAAGGGCCGGAGAAACGCTCTATCGGAAGCGGCGTTCTCAAACGGATACTTTTGCTCATCGCCGCTGGTCGGCAAGAAACTGCGCTCGGTCTCTGCACGCTCGATCCGGATTTACCTTGCCTCTCCTCGGCGTCGCGCGCAAGATGCGGACAGGTCCTAGTCTCCAGCCACGATCCGATCACGTCCGCCGCTGCTTCCCATGCTCAGAGCCGTGCATTGGAGCGCCTTGGAAAGCACTGTCGGAATTTGACGTCGATGTGAGAGGAGTTCTTGATATCTTAATGATGCTTGTCTGATTGTTTTTCGTGGTCCGCCCACTTCCGCTTTGATCGCCGAAGAAGCGTGTTCGATATTATCACGCCGTCATTTCGTCCGGTTTCCCGCCGCTCCTGCTAGAGGACGCAGCAGACTTTCAGAGCGTATGACTGCCAGCGAATAGGAGCGCTACAGTCACTCATTCAAGCCGGGCGGCGGCTGCTTTTGGTGGACTCGGGGATTGCTGATGCAAAAACTAACCGCGTCGACATGTGCCCGCGGAATGCGGCCACTTTTCAGGAAATTATGCAAAGCCACCCTGCACAGAAATGAAACAATCACACGAGCCTCCAAAAGGACGAGGACGGGGGCTGGAGGACACCGGCCGGCTACTTTACCGATGCTTCGCATTTTGACGGGCCTGATGGACTGATCGACATCCTGCAGCTCGCATGTTCGTTGGCTGTCCGCAGCGGGCAGGAGCAGTGCCAAACCAGCAGGATGGAATTGAGAAAGCCACGCTCATGTGACTTTAGGGTCAGGGTATAAGAACAGATTGCGTCTAGAGAAGGCGTTTCGACATTGTGACCATACCCACCACACGACCATTGCTTGGAAGCAAAAGTATTGACCTCTGCAATGATGAACGACAAGTACATTTCAGCTGGCTCCACCGAAGACCCAGTCGTCGAGGCGGCCATGGCTTGGCAGGACATCGGATACGAGATTTCCAATAGACGCCGAAGCGGCTTCAAGAAGACGTCGACGACTGCTGGTTCGTCTGTCAAGAAGCTGTTGCGAGACATCTCTGGCTCGGTGCCTCCAGGCTCCATGCTTGCCATCATGGGACCATCGGGGGCCGGCAAGTCAACGCTGCTGGACGTCCTTTCGGGACGCAAGAAGCCTACATCGGGCCGTCTGCTGACACCGAACAATGTCGACGTCCGAAGCATTTCCTCCTACGTCGAACAAGAGGACGCTTTGCTCGGCGTCTTGACTGTCCGCGAGACCATTTGGTATTCGGCCAAGCTTTCGCTGCCGCCGTCGACCACACGTCACGAGCTCGATGAACGGACCGACATGATCATTCACGATCTTGGCCTGACAGGTGTTGCATCCCAACGGATTGGCACACCCATTCAGCGCGGCATTTCCGGAGGCCAGAGGCGTCGCGTCACGATAGGTTGTAGCCTCGTGACGCTTCCGAAAGTGCTTTTCCTTCACGAACCGACGTCCGGTCTCGACATTGCCACCGCCTACGAGGTCATGAAAGCCATTCGCAATCTGGCGGTGCGTCATCGCATCAGTGTGATAGCCACCATCCACAGCCCAAATTGGGAGATCTTCAAGACCTTCGATCAATGCTTGCTCCTTGCTCGCGGAAGACCGATCTACCAGGGTGACGTGCATGCGGTGGCACCGTACTTTGCTGCTCTAGGACACCGCTGCCCGGAACGTACCAACCCCGCTGATCATATGATCACACTCGTAAATGACGACTTTTTGGTCCCTGACATCACGGTCCAGGGAGTCGGCTCGGAAGGCGGCGTCGAGGGTCACGCATCCAGCAATCCGCACCGGAATGCGAGTCCGTCGATGATTCCACTCGGTGACGTCAGGGCTTTAGCTGATGCCTGGAAGCTTCACTGCCGCGTGAACCGCTTGGACACGCCTTCGACAGCCATGGCGTCGGATCGAAGCTCAAGTGCACACCTCAAGGAGAGTGTGCTTTCGCAAGACGAGGTTCGCGCACCGCCCAGGCGCCTGCACGCCTGGTCGCAAACCATCACTTTGACACGGCGCAACTTCGTCAACTATTCTCGCAACCTACTTGCGTATGGCGTGCGCATCGGCATGTACATTGGCATGGGCACTCTACTCGCCACAGTTTGGGTCAATCTTGCGGAGACGGATACCAGGATCAACGACCGTCTGTCCGTGCACTTTTTTTCGGTCGCCTTCTTAGGCTTCATGGCAGTAGCGGGCATCCCTGCGTTCCTGGAGGAGCGCGGCGTCATGAAGCGTGAAACCGGCAACGGTTTGTATGGTCCCTTACCCTTCACCTTGGCCAACACATTCTCGACGGTTCCGCTGCTGTTCATATGCTCGGTCGTCTTTACTGTGCTCATGTATTGGAGCATCGGTCTGAGGCCAGGCGCAGCCGTCTTTTTCCGATTCCTCGCTTTCCTCTATCTCGGCGTCCTCGCGGCCGAGTTTCAAGCGCTGCTCGTGGCCGCGCTCGTCCCCATCTTCGTCGCAGCGCTGGCAATCGCTGCCTTCCTCAACGGCTTCTGGATGTGCGTCCAAGGCTACTTCATCAGGGCGGTCAACCTGCCACGATTCTGGTATTACTGGGCGCATTTCATCGACTACGAGACCTATGCCTTCAATCTGCTCGTCAAAAACGACCTCACCAATGCCGTATTTTCCTGCTCTGGCAATGTTGCTGAAAGCACTTGCCAATGCCAGTATCCAAGCTCGCTCATATCGCAGGGTATTTGCGCCGTCAGAGGTGAAGACGTGCTGCAAACACTCGGGATTGATGGCATCAACATCATGCTGTATGCGTTCATCCTTCTCATCATCACAGTCGTGTACCGCATTCTATTCTACATCGTTCTGAAGCTGCAGCTTCGCTGAGCATCTCACTTTCGAAGCATAATCTTCACACTCCCTGATCAATCTCGAGCCCCTTCTTCGAAAGCGCCCTTCGCAAGTTATTGACCATCAGCCAGTTTAAACATTTCGGGTGCGGTCTGCATTTGGATGGCAGACACTCCGGATGTGATGCTCTTTACTGATCGTCTAACGACGCACGGTTCGAAAGCAAGTGTGCGCGAAATGCGGATAGCGCGCACGTACCTACAGTAGCAATCGATGCGACAGCGAAGGACGATGCCACTCGCAGCTCGGAATAAAGTAACATCGAGTCCTCAAGAACGATTCGTCGGAGGCTCGGATAACGTCGCCCTCATGTAACGACTGTTCAGAATGATGCGTTTCGGTCCAATCTGCCTCACGGCATCGACCGTCGAAAGGATTAGTGGCATCGCCATGGTGGTGTCGAGCGAGAGTCGCAACTACAGCTAACGACGCTGGGCATGGACTTTGAAGCTGGCGATGGTCTCTGCACTGGCAATCCGCTTTGCGAGTTTTGATGACGCGTGACCAGGGCGCAACGCGTGGCGTGCAAGAGCGAGGGCGTGACCCAGGCGCAAGGTGTGCCAAGGCTGCATGCGCGCAAGTCACGCTGTGGCAGTGTTTTTTGAGTGAGGCAGATGAGCAGTGGGATTTTGCCCAACCTGTCCGTCGAGCAGTACTGCAGCAGTGTAATATTCGTGCAGTCCGTCGCCAGTCCGTGAGGTGGGGGGTCACGCCAGTCCAGTCTGTGGGCAACGAGAAGTCCGTGCCAGGCACTGCAGCAGTGTTTTTGGAAAATGTCGCGTGGCTCGACATACAAGCAGTCCATGCCAGGCACGGGAGCAGTGTCTTTGGAAAAAGTCCGTGGTACAAAATTTCGAAATTGGGACGCGTCTCGCCGCCCCATTTTGGCAGGCGGACTCGGTCCGTTGCCACTGCCGGCGGACCACGCCATAGGGATAGGGTTGATACGAAGCAGATTAATCCTTCTCCCACATCCTGGTTCGACCAGACAATCAAACAGTCGGAGGAAATTTAATCTGGTCTGAACAAGCACGCTTGGATCTTGCCGGTGGTGGTTTAGATCTGTACCAAAACCCTGGTTTGAGTAGACGGCCACACATTCAGTGGAAAACTAGTCTTGTGTGCACAAACATGCTGAGAGACAACAAATGGCAGTTTTAATTGGTACCATAAATTTGTGTCCCAAACTTGCAACAAACAGGTCGAGGAGCGACGAACAGGAGGAGGCGCCCTGATGTTCGTCGCGGCCAAAATTTGGAATTTGGAACTTTTGGATTTTCAACCCAAACCAAGCGTTCGTCGCCCACCAGACGAGTCTCAATTTTTGTTCGTTGCTCCATTTGGAATTTCCGGTCGATTTTTTTTTGGCGGGGGCGCGTGTTCGTCTCAAACAGCAACGAACAACGGCATACCACTAGGGCAAGGACGGAGGTCTCTTGTCTCTACTCGCTTGATGCCACCAAGGTACATCTCCTATGTGAGCTTACTGGATTATCCTCCGAGGATGTGCTGGAGTAAGGCAAGTAAAGCAATACAATCGACGAGACAAATCATGGACTTGGTCAGGCGGCGGGTAGGCGAAAAGCGACGAATGCAAAGACACTACCGAAGGATTTCTGAGTGGCCCTTTGCCTCATCATGCTGAAGGACGACACAGCACAGGTCGAGATCTCAGGCCTGCGGCAAGACAGACAGGGGGGACCAGGGTGGGAGCGCCACTGACGAGAGCAAAAGCAGTCGAAATACTATTTGCCTGTTTCTGAGTCGTGTTCGGCTTCGATGGCTTCGGAAGCCCTTTTCGCCGTCCAATCGCGATCCCATTTGAGTCTTTTACCGACGAATATTGCCGTCCAACTTAAAACCAGGAGCACGGGCACTTCTACCAGAGGGCCGATGGTTGCTGCGAGGGCCTGCTCCGATCCGGCGCCGAAGACAGCAACACAAACGGCGATCGCGAGTTCAAAATTGTTGCTTCCAGCGGTAAAAGCCTGCACGACCGCTATTTGATAGCCCCAATCTCGCTTACCGTACCGTAGTGATAACCGCCAGATTAGCACGAAACTTCCGGTCCACATTAGTGCAAAGTAGAGCACCAGAGGGACGAAGGTTCGGAAAACAGGGCCTAAGTTATCGAGTATGTGCTGGGCCTGCTCGGCAAAGATGATGATGATGGTATAGAGCAGGGCGATGAGAGAGAGCGGGCCGAAGTAGGGCAGGAAGTGGTTTTGGAAGAAGTCCCTGCCAAGCAGGCCCATCACCATCAGTCGTGTTAGCACACCAGCTAAAAGCGGGATGCCAAGGTAGATAGCCACAGCGATGCCAACGTCGGAGTACCCTAAGCTGAAACCTTTCTCGTTCGAGATGACGTTGATGAACAGCAATGCTAGGGGCGCATACAGAACGATCTGGAGGATCGAATTGAATATGACGATAATTGCGCAAATGTCGCTGTCTCCACGCGCAATCTTGTTCCAGATCATTACCATAGCTATGCACCTAGCCAAGCCGACCATGATAACCCCGACTCGATAATTGTCTAGATCAGGTAAAGTTGCCCAAGCAAGGCCCATCATGAGAAGTGGACCAAGAATCCAGTTGAGCAAGAGGGACATGGCGAGTTGGTACCACAGTTTGCGAGCGGCAAACATCTTGGGCAAGCGCTCGTACTGGACTTTGGTCAGGATGGGCCACATCATGACGATGAGGCCAACGACGAGCGGGGCGGAGACGCCTCGAAAATTGCCAGCGGAGAGGTTTCGGGAGGCATTCGGAGCGAATTCGCCGATAACGACCCCGATGATCATCGCGATAATGATGAACAGTGATAGCAGGCGGTCGAGCCAACCGAGGGAGATCAGGATGTTCTTTGCTGCACCGGTCGAGTCGCGGGCGTCTTGCAGCGCCGACCGCAATTCAGGCACACCGCCATCAGTATCCAGGATGAGACCGTCTTCATTGGCATCTAACGTCTTACGGCTGATGTTCGTGATGGAACGCTGATCGGACGGCTCGCCGCGCAAGGCTCCTTGCTGTGGAAATGGACCAGGCATTGTCGACAATGTCGCTGCAGTCACGGCTTTGCGGCTTGTCTGGCACAGGTGTGGTTACGCGCCTATTTTTAGATTGATTATATTGTAGTTGTTAGCTGTAAACTATATAGATTTGGGGATGATGTTTATGAATGTTATATTG
>JAXQGJ010000180.1:0-26273 GCA_037039655.1 Pseudozyma sp. M118-08B | reverse complement strand
CGTGGCCCATCACTGAGCCATGTCCGAGCGCTGAACCTTCCTGGTGAGCCTGCGACAAAGCATTCATGTAAGCCATCTGTGCAGCCTGCATAGCCTGTTGCTGAGCCATCATTGGGTTGAATTCACCGCCCATTCCACCCATACCGCTCATGCCACCCATTCCGCCGATCTGGCTAGCACCACCGCCAATCTGAGATCCACCGAAACCGCCCATGTGAGGCATGCCCATGCCCATCATTCCCATGCCTCCCATCATCATCATTTGCTGATACAGCATAGGGTTGAAGTAGGCCATCTGCTGCATCTGCTGCATCTGTTGCTGTTGTTGCTGCTGCTGCTGCTGTCGCAAAGCATCCTCTTCACGCTGGCGACGCTCAGCGGCGACACGCTCGCGCTCGCGTTCGGTAAGCGTAGCCCCATAACCACCTGCGCCCTTGCGGTCGCGCTCGTGAGCCGTAATGGCGCCAAGCAGACCAGCTTGAGGGGGAGGTGGCTTGTTAGGCACGTTGACCAAGTGGCTGCCCATAGCTCGAGCTTCGGCCTCTTGAGCCTTGGCGGATCGCTCAGCCTTGTCCTGTGCACCGGCCTGCACCAGACCGTGAGGCGTAAAGACGGTTGTCATAGCACCAGGCTGCTCTTCAGGGTTGAGCTGCAAGAACGTCTGGCGATCTCGCACGATGGGACCTTGCTGAGGCTGAGGAGGGGTGTTGGATCTCGAATCATCACCGTGACCAGCAGCGAGGTGGCTGTTGAACATGGACTGACGCTGGTATGCCTGGATCGAAGGGTGAGTTGCGACACCGCCTCGTGCAGGCGATTGGCTTGGCGAGTCGGAGCGAGCACCGTTGATGACACTGCCACCATAGCCGGACGTCGAGCGAGGGAAGTTGGCATGAGGCTGCATGGAAGGATCGCCGTTACGGCCAAGGCTGCCGACCGAATCGGCGAGGTTGACAGGCGACTCAGTACCTGGTCCACCACGGCTCGAGCTGGCAGCAGAACGCACTGCTGCGCCGGCACCGCCACCTCGGTTAAGACCTCGATTCAGCTCTTCCTCTTCATCTTCCTCCTCTTCCTCTTCGTCATCTTCTTCTTCCTCCTCACTGTCATCGACCCAGCCAGGACGACGCACACCCTTGGGCTTGCTGCCAGCAGCACGTCCAGGACGCGAAAGCGCTTCCTGGTGAGCTTGAGCTTGAAGCTGTGCAGCCGATTTGCGTTCGGCGGCTCTCTTGTTCTGACCAAATGTGGAAGGGTACGAGGTGTTGGATGGACGAACACCAAAGTTGCTGTCATTAGACGTGTTCGAGACCGCGTTGGCCGCCGCTGGCTCCGATGGGACAACAGCTGGAACGACAGTTGAAACCACAGCTGGAGTAGCTACGACAGGATTGGTGGGCTCCACCCTGACAGGTCGTGAGGGCGGGATTTCCTTGGTTCGCAAGGCGGGAGAAGGAGGTTGCTCGAGGAAAGAGTAGGCTGCCAAAGCATCGTCATTGATGGTGTCGTCCTGAGCGGGATTCGCCCTTGACACGGCATTGGACTCAGGCTTGACGTGCTCGGCCTGGAAGGGCACTGCTGCTGATGCTTGTTGCTGCTGATCTGACGAGAGACGCGTGGTGTGAGTGCTCTCTGACTGGACGGCCGATGTTGAACCAGAAATCGGTGCGAGGCTTTGAGGACGAGAAGCCTGGGAGCTTTCCTTGGTTACAACAGTGCGGCTAGGCGCATGCATGACGACGGGCTGGGAGGAGGTAGCAGGAAGCTGGTCGGAGATCGAAGCCATAAAGAAGAGGGCGCTTTCGTCGTAATTCGTAGGCAGATCCGAGTCTCGCTTGGTCGAGCGGGGCTCTTCAATCGTATCCTGCTCTGCACCTCGACCGGATGGCCCAAAGACGGGCACAGCTCGGGAAACGGCCGAGTCAGCCTGAGAAGCGGTGGGCATGTCGTTGTTGGTATGACTTGTGCTGGATGCATTGAGGTATGCGAGCGAAGATTCAGCATTGTGGGAAGGTGCTGACTGAGCGATCGGTGCTTGAGCATAAGACTGCGCAGTGGACACAGGACTAGGATTAGCACGAAGACTGGAACGCTCGTCCTGCTGGGTTTGAGGGAAAGGAGTGGTATTGAGCTGTGCAACCACAGGGGCTCGTGCAGGCTGAGATGCAGGGACTGCATTGTTGAGAGGTGCGGCGGCAACGGGCGTTGCAGAAGCAGACGCAGGGGGCTGCACAAAGGTGGGCGCGCTTTGCACCACAGGTTGAGTGGCAGCAACCTGACCAGGACGCACCTCTCTTGCAGGACGGTACGCGTCAAAATCGGGAGATGCAGAACGCACCTGCTGCTGATCCTCGCCATCCTCGCCTCGTTGCGAGTCCTTGAAGCCTTGAGGCACTGCAGGCAAAGCAGAAGGGCCCGTACTTCGCTGTACATCCGTTGTCACAGGGGCTGGGGCCTGGATGGAAGGTTGGGCTTGACTGGATGAAAAGTCGAGCGGTGGCAATTGCTGTGCGTCGGCGGCGCTGGCACGAGAAGAGGAACGGGTCTCATCGTTGGCAGCAGCCGAAGGAGCACCACGACTTTGATTGACGGTGTTCTGCGAAGGAGGAGGGAGCGGCTGAAGAATCTTTGTGCGTTCGCCTCGCATCCTTGCAGCCATGATGCCATGCAAAGAAGATCGAGTGGTGAGGTGGTCTTCGCGAGCAATTTCGAGGAACTCGGCAAGCTCTCTGTCCAAGAAGAGACGATCTTTGAATGGACCGATGGGGTATGCAAAGAAAGGCGAAATTGGATCGCGCGCCTCCCAGACAAAGTTGTCAGGACGGCCATAAAGCTTGAACGAGTCCATGAAAGCAATGAGCCACTTCATCATCTCAGCATTGGCACCCTTGCTTCCAGGCGTTTCGAGTTCAGGCATGAGCATGACCCAGCCTGTGCTACGAACACGGTGAGTAGCAGAAAGTACGGTGCTAGCAGGGAAGACGCCCTCAATTTTGAAGAGACTGGAGCCTTCAACAAGTTCCGGGCGCGAAGGGTAGACGGCAAAGGCGTGTGCGGCGTAGATGAGGCTAGCAAAGGGCTTCTTGTCTTTCTTGGACTCGAAGAAGCTAGCGACACCAGGTGCCCCGTTACCTCCGGGAGGCGGTGGTAGATCTTTGCCATCGTTGCCGGGAGCGCCTGGAGCAGCTGTGGTGACACTGTTGATGCTCATGACGCTAGAACGGTCGCCGCTGGAAGTACCAATCTTCCAGAACTTCTTTTTGCCATCAAACTCAGACTCGTCTGGCTTGTGATCGGTGAGAACCATCCATACCTTCTTCCATTCGGTGGAGCCCATGAAGCGAGCCTTGACCCAGCCTTCCATCTTGCCCTTGACGAGAGGAGACTTGATGGTCATTTCACCGGCTGATACGGCGGGCGAGTCCTTACCAACATCGGATGCGATTGAGGCGGGTCCTCCGACAGCACCGAGGCGAGCACGGATGAGTGCACCGGTGTAGATCTCCTCGAGTCGGACCTTCTCCCAAGATGCGAGGCGGATAGCGTTGATCCAAGCTTGTAGGTGACGGTGACCGAGGTTGAGCCAGCCAATGACGGTACGGTGCTCCGGCTTCTGACGATGGTCAGGAGCGAGCCATTGCTCGAGAGACTCAGGAGGGAAGGGAGGTGGGTCGCGGAAGCAAAAGATAGTGCGGTTGTTGCCGGCGGAGTTGATGGCAAATGCGTGATGGTAGCGACCGCGACTTCCGGGGATGAGCTTGGGATCCTCGATGAGAAGACCGATGAAATCGACAAAGCAGTCGGTAATGTTGATGTAGGTGGGTGGCACCTCTGTCCCACGCCTGGCAGCCTCTTCCATCTGCTGGACGTTCCAGAGGCTGAGGACGGTTCCAGAGAGTTGAACGAAGCATTCAGTCCATCGACGCTTCTCATCGGTGACGTTGAGTGGCTTTCCATCGGTGCCGAGGTCGTCTCGCTTGAGAAGATATCCTTCCATATAGAGCTTCTTCTGCTGTGATTCTTGCAAGCTTAGTGCACTGCGCAAGTCTTGGCTCTTGAAAGTGAGGGGAGTCTGAGGAGTGGAGCGGATGGACCTGGCGGTGGATCCTGTAGGGGAAGGCGGTCGTGCGGAGGTGGGGCTGGCACCTGAAGCATAGTATTCCGGATTATCGAGTGGTTGGAAAGCAGACATGGGACGCATGCTAGCAGACCTGTTTGAGCCAGACTGCTGTTGCTGCTGCTGCGACTGTGGCTTGTAGATCTGTTGGCGCGACGCATTGTTGAGCAGGACACTGGTGGATTGGCTGTGGTTGTGAGAAGGTTGGAACTGTCGAGATGGAGCTGCTGCTGGCGCTCCTGGACCGGTTTGACGACCGTTGAAGTTCTGAAAGGTTCGCTCGGATGGAGACATGTTGGACGAGGTCGGCTGAGCCGGAAATGCCGACATGCGAGAGGATGGATCGCGGTCTGGCTGCTGCTGCTGCTGCTGCTGCTGCTGCTGCTGCTGCTGAACATATTGGTCCGATTCGTACGCTGGACTCGAACCAGCCGAACGGAAATTCTGAGAAGGGAATGAGTTGTTCATTGTCAAGACACTCTGTGCGCGAGGTGTGACTGAATTCAAGTGAATATTTGCTTCAGTAGGGCAGCCGGCCCCTCCGATAGGATGCTTTGACACCAAGTGTACGATCAGTGCGATAAAAGTCGTGGGACACGAACGATGAGAGTGAGGACGAGGTTGTGGCTAATGATGATGATGATGATGATGATGATGAACAGAGGGAGAGCTATTCGAAGCAGGATTCGGATGGAAACGATGGAATCTTTCAAGGCTTGAGCGAGGAGACATTTGATCAGACTCAGACTCAAGCTCAGACTCAGGGCCAAGAGTTGGTTGGACCAGGGGCCAACCTGAGACCAACAACTCCTTTTTCCTTGTTTCTGATTTTTGATCCAAAATCGGCTCAAACTTAACGCAACTGCAGCTCGCGACCGGGAAAAGGCGATGCAGCCACGGAAATTGGGAAGAAAAGAGCAGCAGCGGCAATCATCTGCCGTTTCTGCTACTCTGGTGAGACAGGCAAATAGGCCGCAGGCAGCAGACGGCCTTTCCAGAGAGCAAAGCAGGATGACGAGGCTATGCGAGATCGGCAAATTCACTTGACGGCTGCCGTGCCCCTCGAACTTGTCGGGGCTTGAATTATAGCACTGCAAACTGGCACCAAAGAACAGGTTCGTGCCACCGTCATTTTCCAAGCAGAGCACCACACAAACACAAGCAGCGAGTCGCAAGAGCAGCAAACAGCAAGGGCCGGATCGCTGCTTTCTCAGAGAAGTTGTGGTTGTTGTGGAAAGCCCACTTTCGATTGTTCTTGAGGTTGGGCCATTTTTGGCAACGGCGTCTTCATGTCGCTTTCGTGTGTCTTCGGTACCTAAGTTACACGAGAGCAACACAGCGAATCCTTCGTGTGCCGATGTTCCGGCGTTCGTAAATCATGAACTCTTTAACATCCTCTGTGCTTTCTTGCCTGAATCCTGATCTGAAGCAGAGCAAGATTGGTGCTTGTCCACATCGCGGGTTGCACAGCCACGCCTTCGTATGAAGTTTAGTCGCCCAACATCAGGCTCTGTCTCATACGGACTTCCGCCATCGAAGATCAATGTTGAGCTCTTTTATGGCATCAACTGGGGTCGCTGTATACACACTCCTCACCTTTTGGATGCGAGTTACAAACAGCTCAGAGTCACACCCACTACAAATTGAGCCAGGTCGGGCTTTGCGCTTCAACGAAAGCTCATATCAGACTAATTGATTCACAAATGTTAGACCGTGATTTTCTTGCTGCCCGATACCGCGTGCTAGAAGTGCCATCGGGCCGAAGCCCTTTTGACTTTGCTCGGTTGTCAAGAAAGAGTTGAATCAGCACACGAGCAAAGGAAACATGGGCGCGATACGCATTCTCTGTCTCATCCCGCTTGTGAAAGCGCGATTGAGCATTTTGTTATGGCTTGGCAGCACAGAGCAGCAGCAGATCATTTCTCATTTTTCGGTTCCAGATAACGAGAGTGAGTGGGGAAGCTTGGCTGTGACAGTCAGTTGCTGCTGCTGCTGCTGCTGCTGCTGCTTCTTGACCTTTGTGTTCGGTCTACTGTACCCCGCTCAATTCTTCGACCTGAACCGGAAATTACAGCTTCCCCTCAATCTCACCCGCTCGCCTCGCTTCTTGCACCTGATCACCACCTCTCTGGTCCACAAGTCACCTTCACCTGTCCTCTTCGCGGTCTTCGTTCCCGAGCTCGCCTCTTGTTTGATTGGACGAAAGGGTGATACACCTTCACCATCGACGGATTCAACATCAGGAACGAATCGGCAAGCAACAAGACAATCGCATCGGGAGAGTCTGTCTCCGCATTCAAGCCTCATCTCGCTCCCGCCCTGCCCACGAGCGCAGCGGCTTGAAAACATTTCAGAATGGCAGTTCAGTCCAAGCTCCATCAGAGCAATGCAGCCCACTCGGGCTGGCTGGCTCAGCTGCTCTCGCCTCAGCAAAGAGGAAAGCAAGGAATCGCCCTCATCGCACTTCTCGCTCTCTTTTCTCTTCGTAGACGTCTTACTCAATACCTTCACAGGCGTGACCTTGGCAAGCTCTCCCGTTCGCGCTCTGGCTCTCAAAACCTCGAGCTACCAGATGCTTTGAAGCAGGTCTATATTCCTAACGCCGATGGATCCCGCGAGTTGCTCGTTCCCAACAGGGGCCGCGTCTCCAGAGTGCCTATCAAGCCAACAAAATCTCAGACCTTCCAAGCGGACTACGCCGTCTTCAGCAAGCTTCCGCCAACCTCGGATGCAGGCGCTGCCAACGCCAAGAAGAAGCAATTGACCGACCAAGATCGCAAGAACACTCAGATTGAAGATGCCAAAGCTATGCGAGCAGAAGGTGGTGCCGCGGCTGCCACTGCAAAGAAGGTCGGTGTCAACAAGGAGTTCTTCCGCCAGCTCAAGGCCATCTTCCGTATCCTCATCCCGCGAAGGAATAGCAAGGAGGTCTTCATCTTCCTTCTCCACACTTCCTTCCTCGTACTCCGAACATACCTTTCCATGCTTGTCGCACGTCTCGATGGTATCATTGTTCGTGATCTCGTTTCAGCTAACGGCAGGGGTTTCTTGAGAGGTCTTGGTCTTTGGTTCTTGCTCAGTATCCCATCGACCTATACCAACTCCATGATCCGCTACCTTCAGTCCAAGCTCGCCATCGGTTTCCGTACCCGCCTTACAAGATATGTCCACGACCTCTACCTTAACGACAAGGCCAACTTCTACCGCATCATCAATCTCGACGGTCGACTTGACGCCGCCGATCAATACATCACGACCGACATTGCACGCTTCTGCGAGACCCTCGCTGCCCTTTATTCGAACGTCTCCAAACCCGTGCTCGATCTCATCATCTTCAACTACGCACTCAGCCGATCTCTTGGTCCTATGGGTGTACTTGGACTCACCTCCAACTATCTCGTCACAGGCTGGATTTTGCGTCAGGTCACCCCTGCCTTCGGGAAATTGGCTGCCATCGAAGCCAAGCTCGAGGGAGACTTCCGTTCCGCTCACAGCAGACTCATCACCAACGCTGAAGAGATCGCTTTCTACAATGGAGCTTCCATCGAAGCCGGTATCCTCAATAGGGCTTACATTCGTCTCGTCAGACATATCAACAGTATCTTCAAGATCCGTGTCGCTTTCAACATGACCGAAGACTTTGTCCTCAAGTACGCATGGTCCGCCGCCGGCTACGTCATCATCGCTGCACCCTTCCTCTTCGGCCAGAAGAAGCCCGCCTCCGAGGCCATCGATGCAGCTGCACCTGCTCCCAAGGTCCAGACAATCGACAGCACAGTCGCATCCAAGACCGAATCCTACATCTCGAATCGACGATTGCTCTTGTCGCTCGCCGATGCAGGAAGTCGTCTCATGTACAGTTACAAGGAGCTTGCCGAGCTCGCTGGTTTCACCAGTCGTGTTTACACTCTCATCTCGACCTTGCATCTCCTCAACAACGAGCAGTACCAGTCCATCCCTCGACCCGCCGATTTGCCTGCAGACCAGCCGTTCTACGATCTTGGTCACATCGAGGGCAAAGTCAACGCTGGCGCCGATGTGGTCGCTTTCGACAAAGTTCCCATTGTGGCACCAGCGCCAGGTCTCGAGCGCGGAGGCGAGGAGCTCGTTCGCGACCTCACTCTCAAAGTCAATCCAGGCGAGCACATTCTCATCACTGGTCCCAACGGTGTCGGTAAGACCGCTGTCGCACGTGTGGTCGCTGGTCTCTGGCCTGTCTTTCAGGGCAATCTCGAGCGACCTTCGATTCAGGACATCATGTTCCTCCCTCAGCGACCTTATCTCTCGGTCGGCAGTCTGCGAGAGCAGGTCATCTATCCTTACACCTACCCTGAGCACGTGGCCAGTGGCAAGACCGACGAAGACTTGCTCGCCATCCTGAAGGACGTCCACCTCGCCTACTTGCCTAGCCGAGAAGGTGGCTGGGAGACCCGCAAGGAGTGGAAGGATGTCCTGTCGGGAGGTGAAAAGCAGCGCATGGGCATGGCTCGATTGCTTTACCATAGACCCAAGTTCGGTATTCTTGATGAATGCACCAGTGCCGTATCGACCGATGTCGAAGGTCTCATGTACGCCAGGGCCAAGGAGCTCGGCATCACCCTCATCACCATTTCGCACAGGCCATCGCTTTTCAAGTACCACGAGGTGCTGTTGAAATTGACGGGCGAGAACGGCGCATGGGAGACCGACTTCATTGGTGCAGAGACCGAGCAGCTGAGCATGGAGAACGAAATCGAGGATCTCGAGAAGAAGATGGCTGAGGTCGAGGGATGGAAGAGCCGTATTGGTGAAATCCAGAAGGAGCTTTCGTTCAGCAAGAACTGAGCCCGTGTAAACGCTACATACTCACAGAGATGCAGCGAAGCAACTTAGTTGATCAATCATAACCATTTACTTTTCTATAAGATTGCAGTGATCTAGCTGAGGGTGATGACGGCCCAGTAAGAGGCACCGGCACGTTCAGCATTCCATCGATCTGCGCCCCGAGCTGAAGCACCTGCAAGCTCGATCTGGAGCTTGACTTCCTTTAAACTACTCGAGCCTTGTACTGTGACTTGCAAGCTCCATTCCATCCAAGCTGCTGGACCAGACTTTCCTCCGGCTCCTCCGCCTTTGCGATGCGGCTCTCCCAGGGCACTCACTAGATCCTTGCCTGTAATTTCGCGCGTGATGGTGGCTTTCAGTGTTTCACCTTCTGCTCGTGATGCTTGAATTTGTAGAGGAAGGCAAGGAAAACATGTCCAGCTTTTGTCGTCATGTCCAGAGTATATGTCGATTGCAGCCAGACGAAGGCCACTTTCGGCGACCCTAGAGGCGTCTGTCTTCGTTGCTGCAGCTTCAACTATGTGCGGTAATCGGTGTAAGGGGTGGTCAGAATTGAGCTCAACTTTCATGCTACCAGATACGCTTGACTCACATTGCAGACTGATGCCCAGATTTGTGTAATTGTGATAGACGACATCGGGGTACGCTTTGACATCCGAACTTGTGCTGCTAGGTTGATCCTTGGCATTCTCCCTGATCTGCCCGAGCAGCACTTTGAGCTCGGGCTGGCTCGGAGAGCAGCCCAAAACCCCAGCCAGAATTTCAAGACTCGCCATGTATTCGCTACCTTCGCTAGCTCTCAGATGATGATGACCGTACCGACCACGATGGTCGAAGGAAAGAGAGAGGATGCTCGCTGTCAGGGCAAGGCGACGTTGGGTCGTGCGTGAATGTTGTGGAGGGCTTGGCTGAAAAGATAGCCGAATCCCGGATGATGCGCGAGATGTGATTTCTCGATTCCTCGTGTCACAGATGCAACAACCCATTCATATCTGTCACATCGCACGGGGCGTGCATAAGCGCAACGCAAAGGCATCAAAGTCGTCGAAGCCCTTTCGCAAACAACGAGATGACAGCGGCAGCCCGGTCAGACTGAAGAGGAAGCCTAGCTTCTCGCGAAACAACTTAAACATCTCTTCGGTCTCATAATCTCCACGGAAAGGCAACATGGACGCCTGGTCGAGTCCGTGGAACGACACCACCGAAGACATCCAAAAGACGCCGTCTTCTTCCAAACTACCGGAACAAAGTCAAGATGATGCAGTCAAATTACATCGGCCGTCTCCGCCGCCATTCGCGTCTCTGAACTCGTTCGACGCATCTGACCCATGGTCTGCAGACGTACCTGCTGCTACAGCAGTACCGGATCTCTTCCCAAGCAAGAGCGATGCAGCAGACGACGCTGTTGTAGACAAGCTCGAAGATGAGAGCGCACCTTTCTCATCGCGATCATTGACGTCGCCAGCCTGGCGTGACGACTCGGTGAGCGGGCTACCCGAATCACAACAAAGCCTCGAAGCATCAACATCAGAGAATCCAGGATTGCAGCAATTGCCTGAAACAACAATACCAGTCACGCCTCCAACTCAGCAGCAGTCACTGTCATCCTACGATCCTTGGGCTGCCGACTCATCGGCGACTTGGGGTGCTGAGCCACAAGTCTCAACTTCGGCTGTCACTGCTACTTCTGATTCAGACGTTAGAACCCTGGGCTGGGCTGCTTCTACCGACGAGCTTGAGCATCGCGTTTCCTCGACCCATCTTGACAGCCCGACTGGTGATGTGTCCTCTTATCAGCCTCGCGGACTCGAAGAAGATGTAGATGATGAAGACAAGGGTAAGGATGACGTAGGCACGAACCTGGACGTGTGGGCAGCAGAGGCCTTATCCCGTGAAGAGAAGGCCCGCCAACTCGATCGAGAGGAGATCGACAAGCTCAAAGTCGATGCTCGCAAACTCATTAGCAGCATCAACACTGAAGCAGAGATGCAAGCGAGCTTTGCTGATCCAAGTATCGGCCAAGCAGGATGGACAGACCTCTTTGGAAGTCAGGGTACACAGCGTGACAAGCTCAGCCATCTTCAAACACCGCCTTCGGCGCTCATGTCTTCGAGCGGAGCGCTTCGCTCCGACATCATGCAGTCAAGCCCAGCCACGCTCAATCAGGTCCGAAGCTCTATAGCTAAGACAGAGAATAGAGGTGTCAGGCTCGCTTCTGCTGACAACACTTCATTCTGGCAGAGAGGGGCTCGACCAATCACCAAGGCAGACTGGCTACCAGATGTCATGACTAGCGGTGATGATTTCAGCTTTCTGGGCAAAGCTAGTGGTGGGGAAACAACTACGGCTGCGTCCAGCAGCACATCAGGGCCAGGTTGGGTGCAGACTTCAAACAACGACGCTCGATCCACCTCGGGGCCTAGCTTCCTTGCTTCTTTCTTCAGAGGTCGACAAGCGAGTGCAGCGAGTGCAAGCACTAATGCATCAGCCGAGGCGGGGCCAAACCAAGCCACGACGCAGGGCAACGATACCAGAAGCTCGACACCACCTAGTCGAGAATCGCCAGTTGTGTCAGCCGCCTCGCACTTCGAGGCATACACAGACAACACAACGACCAGATACTCTGACGATCCTGCCGGACCAGACCTGATGTCAATGGATACGGCTACAATGGCCCCCGTCTCTGCTGCTGGCACGACTGCGCAAGTGCCTGCAGCAACAGCGCAGGGTGCCGGGCTCTTGAGCAGATGGAGGAATAGCGGTCTGTTCGCAAAGTCAGCAAAGAAACCGAACTCAGGTTGGGCATCTACTGCTCTCAAAGGGGATGACTTGAACTGGCTCGACGAACAAGACCAGAGTACCGAAAGCAGAACTGGACCATACCGCTACGATGATGAAGATGCCGAAGACTCCTTCGCAAGCTTTCAGAATACCGGATCCCAGCCTCCATTACCTGCCAAAATGGAGCCATCGACTTCGGCACATACTCTCGATCCATTCGACAATCTTTTTGGACCGGTGGTACCACAACCAAATGCCAACCCCAAACCACCTGCAACTTCGTCTGCTCGATCCAGCTTATCTGCAAGTCGTATGAGTGGTGAAGGTGGCATGATGACCATCAACACCAATCTCATACGAGCAAACAGTCTCGCCAGGAAGAACGCTGCCTCGCCACTGCAGCCCCCGCCACAGGCGCAGAACAAGAGGATATCCATTGCACCTCCTCCACGTGCGAACAACGCTTCCCCGAGCATAGCGAGTCCGGGACTGGAGGTTCGAGCGGCGCCATCGGATCCGTTTGCTGACTTCTTGTCCGATCCACCGCCGTCGCAGCCGCAGCAAGCCGTCAACGCGAGCATCGTCAAAGCTCCGCCAGCAGCAACGGCAGCTGCAAAAGGTCCAGCGAAGGCGAACGGAGGTGGCGGCTTGACTGCTGATGATTTGCTCTTCTTTGACAGCCTTTGAATGTCGTGTCTTATCGCGCTGCCTGCAGAATCCATGCACTTCTGTCTTTGTGTTGAATTGCGAATCCTCTGTGTTCAAAGCGGTCCTTGCTGGCTACGAAGGTACGATTGAGAATCATTTATTGCGTCCGAATGCGATGAGAGAGAATGAATGCTGGTGATAATCTACTTGGATCCCTTTGTTTCCTTGAACAAGACGTGCTTTCGTACTGTGGACATGGAAGAAAAAGATAGAAAAGACGGTGCGAAAGCCGAAGTCAGTTCACTGAGCCGGAATGTAACCTAAAAGAGGTTGTCGTGCGACTGTATAACTCACCTTTGGGGTCGTACTTCATCATGCTGAGCCTCTCTGCCACTCTTGTCCTGCGTGTTGTGTACATGAACCCTGTGCCTGCCGACGATACGAGCCTGGCGATGACCACACTGTTGTGCGGACACGAAGCAAATAACCGAAAAATGAGTAAACTTGTCAGCGCTGCTGCCCTTCCTCTGTTCTTTCGTGGCTGACCTTCTGTGAGTGAAGACAAAGTCTCGAATAGATGCTTACCGAGCTTTTGACTTGGCCGCCATTGTGTCGAGATGCAGGTAGGATGAAGGGAGGAGATGGAGATGACGAGAGTGAGCGGGGAAGAATGAGAAGAAAGCTCAATTTGATTGACGAGCCGACTTTTCCCTGCAGAGTCTCATCCGATTTCCGAGATTTTTTCAGTAGTTCGCACACATATGAATTGTCAAGCTCCGCTCACACATGTCAGCCAACCTTCATAATACCCGCTGATACGAAGTTCTCGGACAGGCACAGCCACCGGTCGATCACAAGTCTAACAATGTCAAACGTTACAGGGCGTTCTAGCGACAAATTCTGAGATTGACAGGTCTTCCGCTGCCTAACACCGCAGATTGTTACAGCATCAAGGGACGCTGAAATCGGTAACGGGAGCGAAACATGTCACCGGCTCGAACAGCCTGACGCGAGTTGCTGACGACGGCCGCGCTTGGCATCGTCGTACTGTTACTGACAGGGTTTGGCGCATTCGTAGTGTGGTTGTACGTAGCGTCCGGAGATAATACTGCGAACTGCACGGTGGCATTGCCTTCGCGGTAGGTACTCTTCGCTGGTCCACTCGTCTTGTACGAGCTTCCCTGCGAGATCTGTTGTGTACCAGTAGCAAGATCAGTGCTGTTCAGAACCCTTTCGAACATCTCCAACGCGGCCAGAGGCTGGTAGAAGGGCACCTCGTGGCCACTTTCGTAGATACGGACGAACGAGAATTGGCCACTTTGCTTCACTTGTCCATGAGCAACGCCATCTGACGTCTTAAGGTCTGCATAACCAGCTTGATCGAAGCCTTCGTGCTGCACCTGCTCGGCAATTACTTCACCACCCAGCCAGTTGCAGTTGTAGTCGGCATCACCTGCGTACATGACCACCTGGACTCCTTGATCGAGCAATGAGCGCACATCTTCGATGGTGCCATCTTCACGACCGTCATCGCCAGTGTTGCCGAATGCGTTCGAGACAGTGTTCGAACTTTCGCTGAAGTTTTGGAACGCACCAACGGCTTGCTGGAAAGCGGGGGTGTTGAGGTAGTTGACATAGAAGCTGTATGGGAAAGGATCGGGCGACAGCTCACGAATGTCATACTCGTCCCTGTTCGCAACGTTGTCCAAGATGGATTCGACATTGTTGGCGCAGAAGGTATCCGCGGTGCTGCAAACCTGGTTCGTGCCTGTAGCGTAGCAGTCTCGAATCTGGTCGATACAGTTGCCTGGACCGTAGAGATTGTTGTACAGCATCTCCTCCACCGACGAGTTGTACGGTCGGTAGTCGTACGTGTTGCCAGGAGACACGGTGAAATTGTAGTACGCAGCGTACTGAACCTCAGGCGAGTACCATCCGTTACCAATCATGACCGACTTGAGGCTAATGTTGTGAGCGCCCGGAGCGCCCTGAGCATTTTGTTCCTCGATGTACTTGTTGAAGACAGGTCCGTAGTGACCACCGTAAGACTCTGTAGCAAAGTGAAAGTCCCTTCGCGAATACTGTGGGAACGCGCCCATGAAGCCTTGCAGGGTTCGATAGAAGTTCTTGGCTGCAGACTCAGTCGAGTTGGCTGTCAGTGTAACATTTGGCGCGGAATATGTCCCGCACGTACCGAAGCCTTGAGCGTATTCGGGGCATGTGTTGTTGGGCAGCACAATGAGCGAGTCGCTGGTAGGGTCGACGTAACCTGGGACGAGCTTGGTGTAAGACAAGCCCGTGGTTGCCGGCTGGTCGATGAAGATCATGTTGCTCGCATTGTTCCAAGCGTATGGATTGTTGACGACTGTGCCGTTTGAGTCAACGTAGCAGGGGCCAAGTTCTTGGAAAAGTCCTATCATTGAGGAAGATCCGGGTCCACCGTTAATCCATACTGTCAGAGGAGCATCTTTGGGAGAGCCATTGCGCGCTTCGAAGAACCAGAAGAAGATGTGCTGTTCGTCTTCGACGTCGACGTAGCCGGAGAAGCTCTTGACATTGGCATCCGTCTCGCAGGTGCCAGTCGGCACTTCCTTGTATCGCACAGGGATGTCCAGGTAGCCAGTTGCGTTCTTGAGGGCGGTTGGAGGCTGCACGAATTGCGACGTTGCAAAGTCTCCGAGGAGGATTGCTCCCAGGATCGCAAGTAGAAGGGGTTTGAAAGACATGTTTCTTCTATGGTCTATGTCTATGATGAAGGGATGGCACGGTTGCCACCAGATACTTATACTTCTTGCTGCCTCGGTCGCTCGAGCCTTGCCTCATGCCTTAGCGTCTGTGGTCCACGCTAGCCTGGCACCTGACTCGATCTCTCCTGATCACCATGGTCCAAGTGCCGCCGGAAGCTACGGGCGACGATGCTCCGAGTATGCAAAGCTCTCGTCAGAAGACATGTCGAACCCTCGCTTAGCCTGAATTCAAGCTACTGCCGAGGAATAAGTTTCGCAGAATTCGGCGAATTCCATCGCGCCGGATAGATGGCCGGCTTTCATTCTGTCTGAAGTTCGATATCTCTGCGTCTTCTATCGCCTTATCTTGCCAATCATGCGCAGGCATGTGACGCTGTCAGCTATGCGCTAGATGTACCAGCTGTTCCGGAAGCATCTCTTTACACTCCCTCTCGTTCCAAACTTGCCTCCGTAGACGTGTTCGATCAAGCAGAAGGGTGTCCGTGTACTTCCGCATAGGACCGCGGCCTCGTTATCCAAAACCCTGGTCATCAGCTGAACCTACGTCTGCCGTTGCACGTGTATCAGCTTGCCTCGAATGTGCTCCTCGAGCACCAAAGCTGCCGAGCTGGATGAGAGTGCGGAAGCTTTCGGAGGCAGACGACCTCCGAATATCCCATCAGCTTCCTGAAATTGCCTTGAGGAGTACTTGGCGCGACCACTGACATCCCACCTTTAAGATTTTGCTTTTGCTTGTAAGAACACGTTCATAACGTGTAGAAATCACAATTCGATCGTCAATTTTCGACCGAGATGCGGCAATTTGACCTCTGAGCATCCATAGGTGCCGAGGCCACCATTCAGAGTCGTAAATCACGAAAACGGAACATGTTATTTCACCTTTTCTCTGTCATTGTAGCGATTTTTGCTTGAAAAACGACGGGTTCAGCCATACACGCTCGCATGTGACAAGTTGTTGCAATCGCTTCAGGCGACAACGCTAAAGATAGTGCGTCGACGCCGCCATGGCTCCCGAAACAGTCGTCTCCATCGTCATTTGAATCGCTCGCGCTTTGAAGTCCAGCAATCCTGGGGAAATCGACCGAGTCTTTTTCAGATTTTGACTAATCTGGCTTCGTTTCGATGGGACCAACGATGCGACTCACACGATTGCTTTGATCGTAAGAGCTCGAAGACAAACCAAGCATAACTTATCATTGTGCGCTCGTTTGGGTCGACCCGACATTGTGTCATCGAAAATTTTGTCTTCTGTAAACATAAAAGCTTTTTTGTTCGTTTTCATTCACACCATAAATTTTGTCACGGCGATGTTGCAAATGTCGCGTGCATTGTGTGTCAAAAAGCCGTGACACGCCGCGTCCCGCAACAACAAGCTTCGCCATTCGAGTCGTGATTTCAGGCTCGACGCAACTAGAACGGGCCCATCTGGCGCCAAAGACTGACAGTGAATGGCCAATTCACAACGACAGGCTTCGCCAGACGTGTAATGCACTGAAATAGCCTTTCTCGTGGTGCTTTGCGGTTAAAGAAAATATCAGTATTCGAGGCCGGACGCAAGTCTATATCAGCCCCGCATGGTCCCTTTTTTTCTTGGAATTTGGCACCCTACCCCAATTTTGTGCGATACAGTGAAGGACGAAGCGAAGTCTGAACGACTTGAGAGCACGGATCAAGGGAGCTGGCGAAAAACAGGCATGATGAGGCGTGAAGGTCATCGATCCCACGGCCCAATCTGAGAACGCAGGGTCGTGTCGATGTTGAGAAACAGCTTATACCACTCAGACGACAGCAGAGCACGATGATATGAGCAACAACGATGAAGCGGCGTGTTATGATGCTGGCGGGAAGCTGGACCGTTCGCAGCATGGAAGAGGGAAAGCTGCCATACATGAACGTCGGGGAGCCACAGAACAAGATTGATAGGGCGACACCTACACAAGAGGTCGAGCAGATGGAAACCAGCTGTGTTACCTTGCCGCCATCATTTACCGAGTATACAGCGGGGTCTCTGCGACACCGTACGCGAGCTAGGGATCGACACGTGGAGACCAACAGCCGAAGCCAGACGATCCGGGACCCGTGCTGCTGAGGAACAGCATTGGACATTGCGTAGCCGAACATTATTTGGAAAAGGGATGCCAGCCTCGATGAGAATCTCAACTCGCTCTGAGGCTCATTAGTTTGACAGCTTGACCGAGAAGCCCAGCTGCTGGAACCGAGTGTGGCTTGACGTCTCCCGATGGCACGCCGGCATCGCTCAGCACATCTCAACCTGACGAGAGGAAGGCACGGGACGATGGGGAAGGAAATTCGTTCGAAATGATCTTCGCATCTTCGCTTGACACTGCGATCTGTGGGAAGAACTGATGTCCAAGGTTAGCGACAGCAAAGGGCACCTGAACCGCGACGCATGACCATGTGTGATGACGGAGACTGCATTTTGCGCGAATTCGGAGCACAGAGTTCACACATCGCACATACAGACTTCAACACTCTCGCGCCCCTCCAGCCTTCGTAGTCCAGCATCTATCGAGAGATGGTCTTCAATCTAAGAAGTGCTGGAAGCAGAGCTTCGAATTGATCGCGCCGCACATGTCAGTGTCATCTATCGCTAAGACAAGTAGCTGTTGCAAGCGAAAGACTCGAACGCAGGTTCAAAAGCTGTTTGAAGAGAATCGTAAGCCGAGCGTGACTGATGCATGCCGCTGTGGGGCGCTGGGTGTGGAGGCCCGCGCGCCCGCATTTCGCATACGGCTTGTCTGTCTTTGATTCGCTATCGATCTAGAGGATCTTCCCGAAGATCATAACGCCGTGCCAACTGCAGCAGAGTAGAACTGCACACACACATATCCGTCATCCTATGCGATACATTCCTGCCACAAACCCTTCTCCGCCGCTCTCACCATCATCCAACCCTGTAACTTATTCTCGACTCATCTCCAACCCCCTTCTCCACTCCTCCTCTCCATACCTATCCTCCTCATCATCCCCGGAGGACACGAGCACATCTTTAGCGTAGCAGAGATCGTGTCCCGACTTCATCCTTCCCCTCAGACCGTTTTCAGAGCCGAGCAAGAGATTCTGCGGTCCACGTAGCCTTGGGAAGACTTCCGGCCATGTCGCCTGCAAAGGTCAAGACCAACGGACACGGCCAACAAGGTCGTGTCGACCCCATCAAGGTATTCGAGCTAGCTCTTGAGCAGGACGGAAGCCCAAGCGAGCAAAAGTCATACCTCAGGTTGCCTGCTCCAGTACAGCCATACGTGCTGCGCTTCTCGATTGAGGCTGGCTCTGACGCTTCGAGAGAGGCCGTGCTTTGGACCAACTACTCGAACAAGAGCAACACCTTCAAGCGCACTTCTTTCGAGAAGACGCCATTTTCTTCAACGGCCTCTTCGTCCAACCACGTCGATCTCCTCGTCAAGACTGCCGGTGTGTTCGAGTTCTATGTCGAATACACTTCCGACAAGGAAGATCGGGATAACAACGATCTCTTCAAGCGCACAGAGGAAGCTCCTGGGCGCAAGAAGGCAAAGAGCGGCTACTTCAATGTCGACCCCATCCTTCAGGCACCCGTTCGACAGTCTATCCTCAGCGAAGCTGCCAAGCCTATCTCCGCTAAACAAGGTGGAGGAGCGGTGACCAGCAAGCAGGACTTCCTTGCGCTCGACGCTATTGTCCTGCAGACGCTCATCTCGAAATGGGCCGGGCCTCTCTCGGAATGGGGTGTCCACCTCGAGTCGGCTCGCGATGCCGGCTACAACATGATCCACTTCCCACCGCTCAACGTTCGAGGCTCGAGCAACAGCCCATACTCGATTGGCGACCAGCATGACTTTTCTTACGACCTCTTCCCCAAGCAGCTTCAAGACCCAAAGAAGAAAGCTGAACGTGTCAAGCAGCTCACGGCTGTGCTTAAGGATATGAAGATCAAATACGGCTTGCTGAGCATGAGCGACGTCGTGTGGAATCACACTGCTCACAATAGCGAGTGGCTCAACGAACACCCCGACGCTGCTTACAGTCCGGCCAACTCGCCCCACCTTCAACCCGCCGACGAGCTCGAGAAGGCCCTTTTGGAGCTCAATGCGCATTTGAGTGACCATGGAATTCCGGATGAGCTCAAGTCCGACGCTGATGTAACCAAGCTCATCAACGCTGTAAAAGAGCACGTCATTGGTCCTCTCAAACTCTGGCAATACTATGCCGTCGATGTCAAGGCCGCCAAGGAGAGCTTCAACTCGGCAATCAAGACTCAAAAAGCCGAGCCCAGCTCCAGGTCGGCCCCTCAAGTCACCGAGGCCGTCCTCAAGGAGGCAGCTTCCAAGCTCAAGTCATCCGCCGTAAAAAATGAGATGACTCTTGCGGCTCGATTCGGAACCACCATCGATGCAGCTGAGGCAGTCAAAATTGTGCAATCTGACTACGGCTTCACTGACGCACAAGAGGCCGCAGACTTCTTTGCCAAAGTCGCCGATGAGGTCAACGCTTCCTACTATGCCACTTACGATGACGATGTCAAAGCTATCCTCAGCAATCTCGAAGGCCGCGTCAAATTCACCCGTCTAGACTCCAATGGTCCTAAGCTTGGCAAGATCTCTGCCGAAAGCCCCTTCTTTGAGCCATACTTCACCCGTCTTGACCCCGAACATCCTAGTGCGGCTGGTAGAGACTCGAAGGAGCTCTCCTTGGCCAACAACGGCTGGATCTGGGCTGCGAACCCTCTTGAGGACTTCGCATCCAACAAGTCGCGCGTCTATCTCAGGCGAGAGCTTATCGTTTGGGGAGATTGTGTCAAGCTCAGGTACGGCTCCGGTCCCGAGGACTCGCCATATCTTTGGAAGCACATGGAAGAGTATACCACCCTCCATGCTGCTAACTTCGATGCTGTCCGCATCGACAACTGCCATTCGACACCCATTCACGTCGGAGAGCACTTCCTCGACATCGCCAGGAGGGCCAACCCTAATCTCTATGTCTGCGCCGAGCTTTTCACCGGCAGCGCAGAGATGGACGTGCATTTCGTCAGCCGCCTCGGTATCAATTCGCTCATTCGTGAGATGGAGAACGGCCACGACCCCAAAGAGGAGAGCCGTCTGCTTTACCGATTTGGCGTCAACAAGCCGATTGGTTCCATGGACGGTGCTTGCCTCACCACCGCTGCCACGATCACTTTGCCCGAGGCCGGCCTTAAGGATGCCGACTGTCTCGTTGAACAAGTCAGCGGTTCCAGCCCTCACGCTCTATTCATGGACGTAACACATGACAACGAGACTCCCGCCATGAAGCGAACTGCCGAAGACGCCATCACTATGGGTGCACTCGTCGCCTTCTCCTGGTCAGCTATCGGCAGCACCAAGGGCTTTGATGACCTCTATCCCAGGACTTTGGATGTTGTCCAGGAGAGTCGACTCTACCGCCCCATCTCCAACCCTGAAGAGAGCGGCATCGGAGCCATCAAGCGACTGGTCAACCACCTCCACGTGGAGATGGTCCGTGAGGGCTTCTCCGAGGGTCATGTCCACCAGGAAAATGATTACCTCCTCTTCCACCGAGTCCACCCCCAGACCCACCGTGGATACGTCTGCCTTGCACACACCGCTTTCCATAAGGGGTCCAAGGACCGTGGCCAGGCTGGTCCTTTCAAGCTTGACCGCACCAAGGTCACCTTCATCCTCGGCAAATCGCTCGAAGTCACAAGCACGGACATTGCTCAGGACAAGAAATACCTCGATGGCTTGCCCTCGAAGCTTATTGACCTGGCCGAGCCTGAAGTCCGTACGCAGGAGGAGGGCGGTAGTCTGCGCTACTCCGAAATTGTCGTGCCCGACTTCTTCCCTCCTGGTAGTGTGATGCTCTTCGCCACCGAGATGGACAACATCGAAGCGGACATCGACTCGCGTTGCCTTTCCGGAGCGGACGAGGCCATGTCGAATCTCGACCTTGTCGACCTCAATGCAGTCCTGTACCGCGCTGACGGTGAGGAGAAGGACGTGACGGAAGGAAATGACGGCGTCTACACCCTTCCGCAAAGCGACCCGCTCGTCTACTGTGGTCTTGAAGGCTGGATGTCTGTCTTGCGTCCCATCATCAAGAACAACGATCTCGGTCATCCTCTGTGCGCCCACTTGCGAGATGGTACGTGGGCTCTTGACTACGTACACAAGAGGCTGGTGAAGCAGACCAATGTGCTTCCCCGACTTGCTGAGCCTGCCAAGTGGTTGGCCGAGCGATTTGACCTGATCAAGGATACCGCGCCCAACTTCATGCGTCCCAAGTATTTCGCTTTGGTGATCAAGGCAGCTTACGACGCCGCTGTCCGCAAGGCTCTCTCACGCATGTCGCCGATCGTTAAGAATGGTCACGACTTCATCAAGGCGTTGGCTCTTTGCGCTGTTCAGATGAACGGCGTGGTCAAGTCGGCTTCGCTCTGGCCTGACAAACAGGTTGCCTCGATGGCTGCCGGTCTGCCATTCTTCGCCGCATCATGGGCTCGTTTGTGGGGTCGAGACGTCTTCATTTCCCTTCGCGGACTCTACCTCGTCACCGGAATGTACGAACACGCGCGGGAGCACATTCTAGCTTTCGGCTCTACCCTGAAGCACGGCATGATCCCCAACTTGCTCGACTCGGGCAAGACGCCACGTTACAACTGCCGAGACGGACCATGGTTCTTCGCCCAGAACGTGCAAGACTACACCAAGATGGTGCCTCAAGGTGAAGCAATTCTTAGCGAGAAGGTCGCAAGACGCTTCCCGCTCAACGACGAATGGGTTCCCTGGGATGACCCTAAGGCGTTTGCCCACAAGAGCACTGTGGCAGAGCTCATCCAGGAGATCCTCCAGCGCCACGCTTCCGGAATCCACTTCCGTGAGTACAACGCTGGCCCAGCCATCGACCAAGACATGCACACCGAGGGCTTCAACATCGATGTCGACGTTGACTGGGAGACCGGTATCATCTTTGGTGGTAACGAGCACAACTGTGGTACATGGCAAGACAAGAACGGCTCCTCCGCCAAGGCGGGCAACAAGGGTGTTCCTGGCTCGCCGCGTAACGGAGCTGCCATCGAGATCACAGCGCTTCTCAAGAGCACCTTGACTTGGGTCGCCGGTCTCGAGAAGAAGGGCGTCTGGAAGGAGGCTAAGGGTGTCGAAGCCACTGTCAACGGCAAGAAGACGCTCGTCACCTACCAACAATGGGCTGATCTCTTGCAGAAGTCGTTCGAGCGTGCTTACTACATCCCACTCGATGCCGGTGAGGACAGCTCGTACGATGTCGACCCAAAGCTCGTCAACCGTCGCGGTATCTACAAGGATGTTTACGGCTCCTCGAAGGGTCGTGAGTGGGCTGACTACCAGTTCCGCTCGAACTTCCCCATTGCAATGTGCGTTGCACCCGAGCTCTTCAAGCCTGAACATGCATGCAACGCCCTCAACAAAGCCAAAGAGGTGCTTGTTGGACCTTTGGGCATGAAGACGTTGGACGCTTCGGACTGGAACTACCGACCCAACTACGACCAGCGCGAGACGGATGACCCCACGACCTCATGCGGTTGGAACTACCACAACGGACCGGAATGGCTCTGGCTACGTGGGTACTACCTTCGCGCTGTGGCCATCTTTGGTGCCAAGGCAGGTGTTGAGCGTTCAGCTATGAACCACCGCATCAACACGATGTTGCTGGAGCAACGAAAGCACATTCGCACCTCGCCTTGGGCTGGCCTTCCCGAGCTGACCAACGCAGATGGCGCACACTGCCCCGACTCGTGTGCTACGCAAGCCTGGAGTGCAGCTGCGCTTCTGGATGCGCTTGAGGAGATGGCCAAGTAAAGGTGCTTTCTCAACCAAATTTTCCCTGTTTAGACTCATAAAATTCACATGCGATGGACTTCTTCTTCTCTCTTTTCTGCTTGACCTGAATTGAATGGCATGAAACAATCTTCAGACCTTTCATGCGAGTTTGTGCGTCCATAAGCTGAGCCTGTGATGCTCTTCTTTACACAGTCATTGCGATGATTTTGACAGGTGATCGACACAGACAGGATCATGATGCGACCTTTCCGTTTGGCAAGCTCTATGATCGCCAAGCGAGGAATGAAGATGACTGTTTTGTTATGCTTGTGACGAGCCGTCTGCAGAGAGTACGAATTCGTCGAGAACGTCCATAAGCGCAGCTGCGTTATTTGGGCTGCTCAACTGTTTGCAAGGATGAGAGAAAGGTGTTAATAAGATGATCGGCTTACTGTCTCCAAAGGTATCTCTTCCGCGTCGGAACCTAATCATCAACTTACCCTGATAGCATATGGGACAGGCTTTCCATCCTCGAAAGCGATGATACGAACAAACTTCTCCTGAAGCTCGCACTTCATCCCTTTGAAAAGGGAGACGTTTAGAATGACTCTCAAGACACCGTCGGCTCTCATGACGAGACGAGCGGCACGTTTGTCGGACGACCTTTTGGGGACGTTGACGCGAAGGGTGCCGGTACCACGTTCCTTCCAGGACTGATCGTCGGCCATAGTGAAGAGTTTTGCGCGAATGCTGTGAATGCTTTCTTCGTCTTCCTCACCCGTTTTGGCTGTCAATCGTCAGGAAAAGTAAGATAGGGTCAGCAGATGCGCAGAAGAGGTTCGATGAGCATGGAAGAAAGTACTTACTTTCAGCCTCACTGGCTTCGAGCAAAGGCTTGTTTTTGATCTCAGCAGCGGCTGATGCGTCTTTGTCCTCGCTGAGGAGCTTTTCTTCGAATGTAGCTTTGGTCTCGGATGACACCTCGGGCTTGTCGGATTCGTTTTGGCTTGTGGCGGGAGGCTCGGCAGACTTGGGCTTGGCTAGTGGACTGGCGCCAGCGAAGGCGCCGAATCCGAATGCCGAGCCCTTGATGATGGGCTTGGACGAGACAGTCGCTGCAGAGGCAGCAGGTGAAGCGGATCCGTTCTCGGAATGGTGTCCACCGATGCTGGAACCGAGGCTGCTGGGCTGAATGCCTGAGCCGCTCTTTGCGGCGAATGCAGAGAAGCCACCTTTGCTAGGTGTGGACGAGGATCCCGAGGAAGAGGGTACGGCGCTGAAGGGGGAAGATTTTGAGCTGAAAGCGGAAAAGGTGGGCTGTGTGCGTACGGGTGCATCTTGTGTTGCTTTGGCTGGTGCTGCGTCCGCTGCTACTGCAGCTGCAAGCGCTGCATCTTTGCTCGGTTCTGCTGCGGCGGGTTTTGTAGCTGAAGCATCTGCAGTGTTGTCATCCTTCTCCTCCGCTGCGGTTGCTTCGGTGCTCGTCTCGGCCGCTACCTGCGCTTCCTTTGTGCTCATTTCATCGACCTTCTTGCGGATCTGTCCAACCTTTTCCGTCTCAGCTTGGTGTGTCTCGGCGTCGTCTTCCTCCTCCTGCAAGGAATCTTCTACACGGTTCTTTTTGGTGGGGATGGCTTCGGTGCTTCGAGAGGGAGTTAATTGCGAAGGCTCGAGACTGCCCTCGCGTTCGCGTTTGCGGCTGGCAGTAACATCCTCAGCAGAGGACTTGAGCGTCACTTCTCTTGAAGTCGAGACTGGAGAGGTAGACTGCGGTGACGACGATTGCTGCTGTGGGGAAGAAGGTGGTTGCGGTTCGCGAGGCTCCTCGACTTCTACGGTTTTGGTCTGCCCGACCTCGGGCTTCGTGTCGGACATGTTGATGATGAGTCCAGTAGCAGGCCCTGAGTTTTGTTACGGCGATTGTCACAGCACCGAGAATGAGGGGTATATATGGCTGATGCGGGTATGGGAAGAAGGCGTGAGAGAAGAAAGGGAAGGATGTGTCAAAGTGCGGATACTGGTGTTGAGCGTTGCAGGTGTTGGTTCTGTTGCAAGTGAGTGTTTGTTGAGGCAGTAGAACGCACAAAGACTTTCCTCCACTTTTCGGCTCCGGTTGTTGCATTTGAGCCTCAGCCAGAAATGTCACACAGAAATTGAAATTGCGGATGATTTTGGCTGATTTCCTGATATCACAAAACAGCAACAGCAGCAGCGAAACGCACCGTCACTGCTGCTTGGCGCGTGCGTAGAACAAGATTGCAGGCACAAAACCCCTAAGCCATATTAAGGACTGTGCAGCTGAGCTCACTTGTGACACCATCACTTTCTAATTCGCAGCACTACCTCGACTCACAGCTCCGCCATCGACAGCTCACATACAGCAACAGCACCACGCATATCACTGTCAGAACACTGAATTGGCCGAGCGGGGATAAACGCACAACATGTCGAGCCGTCCTATGAACGATGAGGAGGTTCTCTCCGAGATGAAGAAGATGGTAGGTCATTCAACGCTACAACCGCCCTACCGACATGGATTTCAACAATACATGCGCACGCCAAAAGGCAGCTGGCTTCGATACTGACGCACAGGATGCTCATTCTGTAATTATCCCGCTCACAGGTGGCCTTCATCAAGCAAGAGGCAGTCGAAAAGGCCCGAGAGATCCAGATCAAGGCCGACGAAGAGTTTGCTATCGAGAAGGCCAAGATTGTCCGTCAGGAGGCGATTAACATTGACTCGCAGCACGAGAAGAAGATCAAACAGGCAGAGGTCGCACAGAAGATGTAGGTGCACACATTGGTACGGTCGAAAAAGTCGGACAAGCATGTCGCTCATCGTCTGTCTCTTTCTTTGCTTACTATACTACAGTGCCCAATCGAACCAGACCAACAAGTCGCGATTGAAAGTTCTCCAGACCCGAGAGCAGCACCTCCAATCTCTCTTTGATGCTGCACGAGAGAAGCTCGATGGCGTTAGCAAAGACCAAGACAAGTACCAGAAGCTGCTAGGCCAGCTCATCCTCCAGGTAAGCCTCTTCAGACATTCACGCTTTACGGCCACGAAAGCAGCTTACTGAATCGGCTCTATGCTTGACCTGGCCATTTCGCTTCCTACAGGGTCTTTTGCAATTGATGGAGTCCAAGGTCACCGTTACTGTCAAGTCGAACGATGTCCAGCTTGCACAAGACGCAGCCAAGCAGGCCGAGAAGGACTTCAAAGAGAAGTCCGGCAAGGACGTCTCGGTTACCGTTCAGGAAGGTCTTGACAAGAACAGCGCCGGCGTAGAAGAAGAATTAGATGATGTTGCTGAATATAGAGGTAAAAAAGCATTCTTTAACATTAAATAGTTAAAGTAAAAA